>JABMCL010001067.1:1365000-1370000 GCA_018857735.1 Alviniconcha marisindica | reverse complement strand
GGACATAGAGACCGACATGTTTGATGGCGACTTGTAGACTTGTAGACCTACGTATCTGGTGGAGGCTTGCAGACCGGCGAATATTTAGAGGCGAAAAGTAAACTTCACAGATTTAGCTGTTGGCAGCATGGAGACAGACCTTCGTGTGTAAGGTGGCCACCCACACTCAGAACACCGCTTTCCGGCACCTTCCTCCAAACTCTGCCAGATTTAGTTACGCCACTGAAGGGGCACTCTTTATCTCCGCGCAACTGTCCACCGACGCGGTCAGCACCCTCCGAAAGGTTTGGGTAGTAATATGACTGTGGAAGCAGCCCAGCGCCCAAGCACGCACGTAAACATGAGGCGCATCCACCCGTGGTAAAAAAGAAGAAGAAAGAGTTCTGTCTCGATTCAAACGATTTTGGTTTTATTTGAGCTGGCGTAAGCAACATGGTCAGTTATAAAACAAACGTGTGATATAATCTGAGTTGTTTGTAATAAACGTACTACTGTTTGAGCACCAACAAAAAGCTGCTCGTTAGCTGACAGTTTTCTGGACCCTATGGCGTAACTAAATACGGCAGTGGTTGAAGGAAGGATGTCGTAAATCAGTGCATGGAGTTTGGTGGCCACCTACACAATATCCATCTAACCTCTAGTGCCAGCTTCACAGCATGTATTCTGTGGCTGTGTATCGACCCTCTAGTGCCAACTTCACAACCTGTATTCAGTGGCTGTGTATCTAATCTCTAGTGCTACTTACATGTATTTGGTGGCCGTGTATCTAATCTCTGGTGCCACTTACATTTATTCAGTGGTTGTGTATTTAGCCTCTAGTGCCAACTTCTCAACATGTATTCAGTGGCTGTCACAACGTTATCCAGTGGCTGATTATCCAGATGTTACTGGCAGACCTGGATCCAGTGGAGACACCTAGAGCTCCATGTTACTGCTGACTTGAAGGCTTGTCTGTATCTATCTGCTCTCTCCATATATGACAATATCGGGTTCCCAAGCACGTGCACAAAGTCCGGATCAATACGACCAGCGTATTTCCGAAAGACTGAAGCAGTCAGGCTTCCGGACTTCGGGCATACTGGGTCCTCGGAAACTAACTTCATTTCCTGAAAACTACTCTGTCTACCCTTCTGTCTGCTAGCAATTTTCTGTCGACGACATCAACGTTGTTGTTTTCCGGAGAACGTTTTGCGTCCACGTACATTTAAGTGCCTCGTTTGCATATGAGCATGAGGCCCCGGATGTGGACACGCGTTTTGATTGGCTGATAGTGTGTCTGTTATTATGCCAGTGATGTGTCACGCGGTGCGGAAGGCTTCGGTTATTTGTCTGTTGAGACCACGTCTGTGCTTCCGTCCGATTCCTTTTCCCCAGAAATGTTCTGTTGTTTGAGGTTAGAGTTCGGTCCTAATAAATGCAAATTATTATTAGTAGTAAGTAGTATTATTAGCAAGAAGAGGAAATTGTGGGGGCTCGTCTCAGGGAGTACAGTTATTTCTCCCAAACCTAGTGCAATGTCATTAGGTGCTGTGAGCAGCAACGTATTTATTGAACCGTGTGTGGTGTGTGTGTGTGTGTGTGTATGTGTGTGGTGTGTGTGTGTGTGTGGTGTGTGTGTGTGTGTGTGTGTGTGTGTGTGTGTGTGTTGTGTGTGTGTGTGTGTGTAGAGAGAGAGAGAGAGAGAGGTATACACACACACACACACACACACACACACACACACACACACACACACACACACACACACACACACACAACAGAAGCGATAACATCGGGTTGTGTCACTAGCTGTTACATGGAGGTAGTTAGTTTTTCTTGGATCTTAATGCCCCATCAACTTGTACAGAGGATTCCATGAAGATAAAGGTTCGCGCTCCTTCACTTTTAGTTGCTGCGGCGTTTTCTGGGTTTTGTATTTCTTGAGTGTATGTCTCCATGCGAATCTCCTGAGTGCTTTTTACCCCCCCCCCCCCCCCCTCCGGAAAACTGTTTTTGTTTAACACATTTTCCAACACGGGCTGTTGGTATCGCAGTCAGCTGTCGTTTAGTGCCCTACTGGACTGGTCGCGGGCGAGGGAAGACCAGTTTTGATCTACGTTGCTACCTGCTGCATTCTGGGGGTTACTTGCCAGAACTGACTATTTCCGTTGGAAGATGGCTCAAACGAGATAGTTCCGGCAGGTTATCCTTCAGTTGATCTGTGTCATGCTACGGCAGTCACGTGGGTTAGCAAACTGCTGTCTTGGGTCTCCTGTTCTTCGACTTCCCTGTGTTTTATTACATCAATTTCTGTTTCATTGCGTGTGTGTGTGTGTGTGCGTGTGCGTGTGTACATGCGTTCGTGCGTGTGTGTGTGTGTGTGTGTGTGTGTGTGTGTGTGTGTGTGTGTGTGTGTGTGTGTGTGTGTGTGTGTGTGTGTGTGTGGTGTGTGTGTGTGTGTGTGTGTATTTTCCGGAGACGATTTCACGATAGACAAATTATGTCGTGGAATAACGATTCTTTCTACTGGAAAACAATTCGCTTGTAATTTCTTTGTGTTTTATGGGGACGAGGGTCGGAGACGAAACCCTGGCCTCGAGCACAGGCTGTTATTTTTGCTGGACGTAAACGTTACTAGCAGGTTTCTGTGTTTTTAGCAGACGATTTTGCAGCAGAGACAAAATGCTCTACTGGGACACGCGTTCTTTTTGCAGGACATGAATTTCTGTCCATTTTTTCCCCTTGTGTTTTTTGTGTTTGTCGATGTTACTTGCTCCCGGGCACTTTACGCCGGTCAGCATTTTAGGACAGCGTCGAAGTTCTGCGGGATTTTCTTGAGACGATTTTACGGCAGACACACAATATTTATGCGCTCATGAAAAACTCGTTCTTTCTGGAGGACGTAGATTTATGTGGAGATTTCTGTGTGTTTTCAGGAGATCCTTTACGGCAGAGACAAAACACTGTCATGGAACACCCGATCTTTCTGCCGGACGTGGATTTATGTGGAGTTTTCTGAGTGTTTTCAGGAGACAAGTTTACGCCAGAGACAAAATGCTCTCATGGAACACCCGTTCTTTGTGCTGGACGTAGATTGATGTGGAGTTCTTTTGTGTGTTTTCAGGAGACACTTTTACGGCAGAGACAAAATGCTCTCATGGAACACCCGTTCTTTCTGCTGGACGTCCGGTTGCAGGAAGGCAAGGACCTCGTGGTGCGAGACAGCTGTGGTGAGTGTCGTCTGTCAGTCTTCCTTCCTTCCGACAGTCACCCTGCCGTCACTGCTCTTGTAGCCACTTGAATGACTTCACCCCGTCTCTCTTCCCCTTCCACTGCTCTTGTAGCCGCATGAATGACTTCACCCCATCTCTCTTCCCTTTTCACTGCTCTTGTAGCCACATGGATAACTTCATCACGTCTTTCTTCCTTTTTCACTGCGCTTGTGTCCACTTGAATGACTTTACCCCGTCTCTCTTCCCTTTTTACTGTTCTTTTAGCCACTTGAATGACTTCATCCTGTCTCTCTTTCCCTTCCACTGCTCTTGTAGCCACTTGAATGACTTCACCCCGTCTCTCTTCCCTTTTCACTGTTCTTGTAGCCTCATGAATGACTTCATCCCGTCTCTCTTCCCTTTTCACTGTTCTTGTAGCCTCTTGAATGACTTCATCCTGTCTCTCTTCCCTTTTCACTGTCCTTGTGTTCACTTGAATGACTTCACCCCATCTCTCTGCCGCTTCCATTGCTCTTGTAACCACTTGAATGACTTCACCCCATCTCTCTTTCCTTTTTCACTGCTCTTGTAGCCACTTGAATAACTTCACTCCATCTCTCTCCCTTTTTTATTGTTCTTCTAGCCACTTGAATGACTTCACTCCATCTATCTCCCTGTTTTACTGTTCTTCTAGTCATTTGAATGACTTCACCCCCATCTCTCTCCCCTTTTCACTGTTCTTCCAGCCACTTAAATGACTTCACCCCCATCTCTCTCCCTTTTTCACTGTTCTTGTGTCCACTTGAATGACTTCACCCCGTCTCTCTTCCTTAAGCCACACGAGTTAGACCAGACTTTGGATGTTAACACAGAATATTTACTTGCTTCGGGCAGACACTCCTGCCGTGGCATTTTGATCGGGACTAAACTTTATGTCCACTGCTTATCATTTCTTTGTGCACCTTTTGCACGTGGCCCGAAAGCGAAAAAGAAAACAAAACAACAACAAAACAAAATGAATAACATCGAAAACTGCGTGAAACAAATTTGGCCGAAAGTGCAACGTTGCGACATAGTAGGCATACAGATGTGACCTTTGGGATTCCCTCATAACGGTAACCCTAGCGACCCCAGAGGCTCAGTTTAAGGCTCAGACCGCTCAGTAAAATACCAGCATGAACATCTTGTATGTCTGATCCCCAAAGCGCAGTGGACATGTATGCTCCGGCCTTCGCTGGGTCTTCTTCAAGTAAAAACAACAACAACAGCAAGCAAACAAAACAAAAAAGCACGGAACAGCAACAACAAAAATACGGTGTATGCAAAATGTCTGCCGATGTTCATCTCGAGGCTTTTGCTTCAAGCACCGGTTCGGTGATCACGCTGCTTCTCTGGCGCTGCAGCACTGAAGATTTAATTTTTTTAATACAGTCTATATTCCCCTTTCGCGGTCGACAGAGGCTCTTATCCCGTGCACAGAGGCAGCGGACGGCAGCTCGCCGGGCCCTACAGCGCTAAGGGTTTTGTATCCTCCCTGTATCCTCCGTGCACAGTGCATTGGCCTTTAGCTCATGCCTCGGTGCTTTGCCGAGATCAGGAGATCGTTTACCAAGTTGAGGGTGTAATTCTCTTCGCTTAGAGACCCATTACGCTGAGCTCCAGAACCATTAGAAGAACAGGGCACGAAATCCTGCCACACGAATGTGCTGGCGTGTGTGGACGAGTGTTCCCGTCAGTCATCCCAGGCTTCTCTCTCTCCCATCCCCGTCTCCCTGTGGCTTTGGACGGTATTAACTGAGGGAGGGCCGA
>JABMCL010001067.1:1350000-1360000 GCA_018857735.1 Alviniconcha marisindica | reverse complement strand
GATACTCATGCACCATCTCAGATGATGTTGGTATATATTTTAGAGAGTTTTTACGTTTTGGTTTGACACAGAGAAAGCATTATTCCAGGTAATTTTGGGTTTGCTATAACTAAGTATTAGTGTATGCAGATTGAGAGAAAGGGGGCGTATGTGTAAAGAGTGTGCATGTGCGTGTTGGTTCATGATTTGAGATGTGTTCTTCGTTGTGCGATCGAACGACAGCTTTAATTTCCTCACTGGGATTAATAAAGTATATTGTTATTGTTATTGTTATTGTTATTGCAGCAGCTGAAATGAGGAACGTGTGAGTCCACGCTGAGTGTTGAGTTCGGATCGCTGGCGTAATAACAATATTCGGTCACAGAGCTACCTGACAAACGGGGATGCAATTAAGCTTACATCGCCCTCCCTTTTCCTGACAGAACTTTGTTCGCTTCAGTGATCCGGAGCGTTATCGTTTTAATTGCTAGCCACCTACTACTCTCGTGTCCCAAGAAACCTTCACACCATGTTTTGTCTCCACAGGTCCGGGGGGTCGAGCCGCCTCCCCTCCCACATACACACAAATTCGCACACTCACGCACGCACGCGCACACACGCACGAGCACACTGACACACACTCTCACTTATACACAGGCGCGCGCGCACGCACGCCCACACACACACACACCCCACACACACACACACACACACAACACACACACACACACACACCCACACACCACTCTCCCAGCCCCACACGGGACACACACACCTACACCCCCACGCACCCACGCACAGCGCGCGCGCACACCACACACACCACGCACGCACAAAACACACACCACAACACAACGGGCGCGCACCACACACTCGCGCGCGCGCGCATCCCCCCCCCCCCCCCCCCACACACACACAGACACAAACACACTATTCCTCATTTATAGGATGTGTGTTTGCTTTGTTCTTTTCATACTTGAGTGCGTAGGTCAGTCTGTCATCATTAATGGTAATTGTGGGGAGAGAACTGTGACATGATGGCACTGAACAGTGTTATAGCGCCAAGGCGTCTTGCCGCTTTTGACGTACAGTACAGTGTGTCGGGTACGTACTTCACGTGAAGACAAGCTTTTAATCGGTACATAATTAGACTGAACAGCCTTTCTGTTGCCACAGTGAAGTGGGTTTTCTTAGGCTGACATGACTGTGCCACATATTTATTTATACTTGTGACCTACGTGGCATATATCATGTGAATTTTGAGAGAGAGAGAGAGAGAGAGAGAGAGAGAGAGAGGGGGGGGGGCTGGAGAGAGAGAGGGGGGGAGAGAGATTCACAAAGAGAGAGAGAGAGAGAGAGAGAGAGAGAAGAGGGGGAGACAGAGAGAGAATGAGAGAGAGGGTGTACCATTCGTGGCGGAGGTGCCATGCATGATGGATGTACATCAGCGATTGATGTACTCTGACCGACGGATGTACAGTCCACGATCGGTGTACCAAGCACGCTTGATGTACGTTCGCCAAGTCAGCCAAGAGTCAGTGTCTTGACTGAACAGCTCTTTGGTCTGGAGAAAAATTCTCTCTCTCTCTCTCTCTCTCTCTCCCCTCTCTACCTATCACGACTGATGTACAGTGGGCGGTCGATGTACCCTCAGCTATTGGTCTGCTGTAAGCGATTGATGTAGCGTCATAAACGCCAGATGTGTGTATTTGCTGTCGCAATCGTGCCTTCACCGGAACAGCGCCACCTAGCGACAACACGTGGTGCATGCGACTGGCTGCTGTTGATGGAGCCATTAAAAAACACAGTCATACTGGGCGGTTTAGTCATCGGGGCTTCTGCCGATAATTGTCCTTACGTCATTCTTACGCATTTCGGGGCAAAACACTGGGAGCGAAGGCTTTTGCCGGTAAATCTTGCGTAATTCTGAAGCATTTTAGAGTAATCTCCTTACGTCATTCTGATGCATTTTAGGGTAATTTCCTTACGTCATTCTGATGCATTTTAGAGTAATCTCCTTACGTAATTCTGATGCATTTTAGGGTAATCTCCTTACGTCATTCTGATGCATTTTAGAGTAATCTCCTTACGTAATTCTGATGCATTTTAGGGTAATATCTTTACGTAATTCTGATGCATTTTAGGGTAATATCTTAACGTAATTCTGAAGCATTTCAGGGTAGTCTCCTTACGCACTTCTGATGCATTTCAGGGTAATCTCCTTACGTAATTCTGATGCATTTCAGGGTAAAACACTGGGAGCAAAAGCTTCTGCCCACAATTCTCCTGACCTAGTTCTCAAGTTTTTCAGGGTAAAGCGCTGTGAGCAAAGGCTGTCGTCTCAATGAGAAATCGCGTTTTTTCTGCCGAAGCGCTTTTTCTTCTTTTTTTTTTTACATGTTCTAAACCCGTTCCGTTTCCCTACAGCAGCAGACTTAGCATAAGACACGCTCGGGGAATTTTGCACAAGATGCTGCATGTCGTGAAAGGGTATTTGCGCGCGCGCGCACATTCACACACACACACACACACACATTCACACACGCGCGCGCGCGCACACACACACACACACACACACACACACACACACACACACACACCACACACACACCACACACGCACACACGCACGCACGCACGCACGCACGCACGCGTGCACTCGCACACACACCCACGCATGCACGCGCGCGCACACACACACACACACACACACGCACGCACGCGTAGGGGGGTAGGGGAGGGAGGGACGTAGACAAAAGGGGGGGAGGAAGTAGAGAAAGAGGTGGGGGGGTGGGGGGGGGGAAATGAGGGAGGGCGTAGAGAAAGAGGGGGTGGTGGAAGGGAGGGGCGTAGAAAGTGGGGGAAAGGAGGGGGCGTAGAGAAAGAGGGGGTGGTGGAAGGAGGGGGTAGAGAAAGGGAGGGGGGTGGGGAAGGGAGGGGCGGAGAGAAAGAGGGGGGTGGGGGGAGGGAGGGGCGTAGAGAAAGGGGGGGTGGGGGAGGGAGGGGTGTAGACAAAAGGGGGGGGGAGGGAAGTAGAGAAAGAGGTGGGGGGGGGGGGGGGAGGTAGGGGCGTAGAGAAAGAGGGGGGTGGGGGAAGGGAGGGGCGTGGAGAAAGAGGGAGGAGGGAAAGAGAGCAGGGGGGGGGGGGGAGCGGGCAAGTAGTGCTTGGATTGATTGATTGTTTGGTTGATTGAGAGAGAGAGGGGGGGGGTAGAGCTTGAAGTTTTACATTGCATTTGGCAGTTGTAGACCTGTTCTAATCGATGAATCCAGCGCTATTGCATCTTAATGCTTAACGTATTGGACTAGGTGCCATTTAGCGCTAAACTGATACACCTTTGATCTGCCGATCGATTCACACGGGCCTCGTTCCCATAATGGGAAAACGTCATGTGGAGCTACTGATGAACTGTCCCGTCACCCTTCACATCCACCGGGGTGACACATGGGGCGACATAGCCCTTCACTCCCATCGTGGTGGTGTGTGGGACTACAGATGGACTGTCCCATCACCCGTCACCCCTATCGTGGGACTACAGATGGCCAGTCCCGTCGCCCTTCACTCCCATCGTGGTGGTGTGTGGGACTGTTCATGGCCAGTCCCGTCGCCCTTCACTCCCGTCGTGGTGGTGTGTGGGACTACAGATGGACAGTCCCGTCGCACGTCACTCTCATTGTGATGATAAGTAGGGCTACAGATCGAATTAAGCCCATTCACGCGTCATGGTGAAACGTGGCGCTGCAGGCCAGATAGTTCTTCAATCCCTGCGGGGTTAACCATTTAATCGGTGCCTCGATCGGCAACACTCATTCTTGCATCGTTGTAGCTCGGGTTATCTGATGGAGAGCTGCTTCGTCGTCATTATCATGCGCGCTAGAGTTTTTAGAAGTTAATCGACTTGGACTGGCACCGAAAATGTGCGCTAGGAGGGAAAATGAAGACACGATCCTTTAATGACACAGGCGCCCAATTTTTAGGACCACGCCGTTCGCTAGGCACTTGACATTCACTGGCGATTTTCCACCTGATTTTGCATATATATATGTGTGTGTGTGTGTGTGGTGTGTGTGTGTGTGTGTGTGTGTGTGTGTGTGTGTGTGTGAGAGAGAGAGAGAGAGAGAGAGAGAGAGAGAGAGAGAGAGAGAGAGAATTTCTTTTTCTCCAGACCAAACAGCTGTTCAGTCAAGACACTGACTCTTGGCTGACTGATGATGATTCTTAAAATAATCTCTCTTTTTTTAAAGGGTGGGGGGTGAGATGGGGTTGGTGGGTTGTGTATATAACGCTTAGTGATCGTTTGGAATCATATATATCTGATTTGACTTTCCAATGGAAACTTCTAGCCTCTGTCGTCAGTCTGATTATTCTGCCACTGTTATTCCCAGTACACGTGTGTTCCGTACCATCCGGCCGTTGGCCTTCCTTTGTCAGAAGATGGAAACTGGACCTTGACGTCTGGAACGGTTTCAGTGCGTACCCGTGCACACGAAAGCGAGACAGGAACTAAGGCATCTTGTCGCAGGGTCCGTGCCTAGGTCTTGCTGGGCCAAGGGAGAATGATTGAATCATCTTGTATCGTAACGCTAGCAGATTGCAGTGACCACTGCTCCACACTCAGACAGCTGTGGGTGGAGCAAAGAAGACACGAGGCCTTCGGGGTAGGTGGTCAAGAGGAGATGGTCAAGAGCTAATAGCAATTCCGTACCTGAGGAATAGCAACAAAGATAAGAATGAAGTATTTGTAAAGCGTGAACCGCCAACCTAAAAAATAGAGCTCGTCGCGGTGTACAGAGTTCAAATTTGAACACACCGCACATGCTGACAACGACGATAACGAAGATTATAATCAATTCAAACCGCAAGGATCCAAACAGCAAAACATATCACACACGCAGACACACACACACACACACACACACGCACGCACGCACGCACGCACGCACACACGCACGAACGAACGAACGAACGAACGAACGAACGCCACAGAGGTCAACTGAAATACGGTTAAACTGGAGGGGATCGTGAGTTTGCTAGTTGTGGATAGTGATCGAATTTGTTAGTTGGGGATAGTGAGTTTGTTTGTTGGGGATAGTGAGTTTTTTAGTTGGGGATAGTGAGTTTGTTGGTTGGAGGGGGTATTGAGTTTGTTACTTGGGGATAGTGAGTTTGCTAGTTGGAGGGGTATTGAGTTTATTACTTGGGGATAGTGAGTTTACTAGCTGAAGGGATAGTGAGTTTGTTACTTGGGGATAGTGAGTTTGTTAGTTGGGGGGGGGGGTGGTACTGAGTTATGCTGTCGGGGATAGTGAGTTTGCAAGTTGGGTGGGGGGGGGGGGGGGTACTGAGTTTGCTAGTTGGAGGGGATAGTGAGTTTGTCATTTGGGGACAGTGAGTTTGTTAGTTGGAGGGAATATATAGTGAGTTTGTTAGTTGGGGATAGTGAGTTTGCACGTTGGAAGGGATTGTGAGTTTGCATGTTGGGGATGGTCAGTTTGCAAGTTGGAGGGGATTGTGAGTTTGCATGTTGGGGATGGTCAGTTTGCAAGTTGGAGGGGATTGTGAGTTTGCTTGTTGGGGATGGTCAGGTTGCAAGTTGGAGGGGATTGTGAGTTTGCATGTTGGGGATGGTCAGTTTGCAAGTTGGAGGGGGTTGTGAGTTTGCATGTTGGGGATGGTCAGTTTGCAAGTTGGAGGGGGTATTGAGTTTGCATGTTGGGGATGGTCAGTTTGCAAGTTGGAGGGGGTATTGAGTTTGCATGTTGGGGATGGTCAGTTTGCAAGCTGGAGGGGGTACTGAGTTTGCATGTTGGGGATGGTCAGTGTGCTAGTTGAAGCAACAGCGAGGAAGCGTGCAGTGACCATGATGCGAGCTGCAGGAAAACCGTGCGAGGAAACGTTCCACTGATTGATTTGCGCCAAGCTCTCTGTCCCTTCCTGTCGCCCCCCAGGAGCGACCCGTCACACGCCTCTGGACAGCGAGTGGTGTGCAGGCATTTGCATTCTGTCGCCTGCGTGGCTGTTGTGTCTGCCTTAATGCATCGCGTTTGTCGATGTTTCTCCCGGCTGCAGTGCATCGGCTTGAATGTCAGTTTTGCGTTCGTGCCATTTCAGTGCACCAGATCTGTCGGTTTTGTTTCATCCAGCTTAGTGCATCAGATGTATCGGTTTTGTTTCATCCAGTTTGAATGCACCAGATTAAATGTCGGTTTTGTTTCACCCAGTCTGAATGCACCAGATTAAATGTCGGTTTTGCTTTGTACATTTGCAATACACGAGGTGTGCCACTTTTTCACCCAGTAATGTCCCAGTGCTTCCTTCCACCCAGTAATGTCCCAGTGCGTCAGATGTGTCGGTTGTTTCATCCAGTAATGTCCCAGTGCACCAGATTTGTAGATTTTTTTCATCCAGTATGCCCAGTGCACCAGATTTGTAATGCCGTGTTCCTTTCACCCAGTATGTCATCCAGTAATGTCCCAGTGCTTCCTTTCCCAGTACCCAGTTTCCTACCCAGTGTCCCACTTTTTCACCCAGTAATGTCCCAGTGCTTCCTTTCACCCAGTAATGTCCCAGTGCTTCCTTTCACCCAGTAATGTCCCAGTGCTTCCTTTTGCCAGCTTCCTTTCACCCAGTAATGTCCCAGTGCTTCCTTCCACCCAGTAATGCCCAGTGCTTCCTTTCACCCAGTAATGTCCCAGTGCTTCCTTTCACCCAGTAATGCCCAGTGCTTCCTTCCACCCAGTAATGTCCCAGTGCTTCCTTTCACCCAGTAATGTCCCAGTGCTTCCTTCCACCCAGTAATGTCCCAGTGCTTCCTTTCACCCAGTAATGTCCCAGTGCTTCCTTCCACCCAGTAATGTCCCAGTGCTTCCTTTCACCCAGTAATGTCCCAGTGCTTCCTTCCACCCAGTAATGTCCCAGTGCGTCAGATGTGTCGGTTATGTTTCATCCAGTAATGTCCCAGTGCACCAGATTTGTAGGTTTTGTTTCATCCAGTAATGTTCCAGTTCACCAGATTTGTCGGTTTTGTTTCGTCCAGTTCAATCTCTTCCTGGGGTGACTGTGCGGTTGACGGGACGTTAAAACCCAATAACTAACTAACCAACCAGTGTAATGCACCAGAGTCACTGGAGGTTCTGTTTCGCCCAGTAGCTAAATTTGTCGGATTTGCTCAGTGAGCCAGGTTAAATGTTGGGTGGTAATGTTGGTCAACGTTGAGGGATCGTTTATAATCCCGACCTCTCGTGGCTGGCTGTTCCGATAGAACTCTCAACGGTACAACGGTGTACGTAGCTCTGGGCGCAGTGCTTGCAGCAGGCTGCTGTCCGCGAGGTTTTCGGTACAGAGGTGGAAACGGATTAAGCGTGGAAAAGGAGAGTAGAAAGGAAAGGTAATATTTAGAGGGGAGCAAACAGAAATCGATGATCAGGTCGATATGCGTGTTCCTGAAACGTCTCGCTCTACTCGAACGCACGCACGCACGCACACACACACACACACACACACACACACACACACACACACACACACACACACACACACACACGCAAACACACACAGGAGAGAGAGATAGAGGGGTTAAAATCTTCTTGCACTCAGCAAAACATGGCGCATGTCATATAAAACCGAATTTGGCATCTAATATTGGACGCTACAAATTGATTTTCCCAAGGCCGCCGAGCAAACTGCTTTGGGGCCCAGGCTCCAGTGGTGTTCAATGGAAAGTTTGTGTTTTTGCTGCTTGGACAGAGAAGCTGTGGATATTGCCAAGCGCAGCATGTTTTCGCAGGCCGTCGGCCAGATATTTCTGAAAAATTGATTCCCAGGATTCGCCTGATTACTGCGGCTTTCTGTTTAAGAGAGAGATCTGGGTGGGTGTGGGTGTGAGAGAACGAAAGCGAAGGAGAGAGAGTAGGATGTGTAGAGAAAGAATGTGTGTGTGTGTGTGTGTGTGTGTGTGTGTGTGTGTGTGTGTGTGTGTGAGTGTGTGTGTGTAGTGTGTGTGTGTGTGTGTGTGTGTGTGTGTGTGTGTTTGTGTGTGTGTGTGAGTGTGTGTGAGTGGTGTGTGTGTGGTCGTGTGTGTGTGTGTGTGTGTGTGTGTGTGTGTGGTGGGAGGTAGAGAGAGGAGAGAGAAGAGAGAGAAGAGACAGAGAGAGAGAGAGAGAGAGAGAGAGAGAGATTGAGATTGATTGATTATTAAACTTTATTTCACAACGGTAAAGATATTAGCACAAAGGCCGACTCACATATCTGCCGTTGCTACAGTAGTACGAGAGAGAGACAGAGATAGACAGACAGACAGACAGATAGACACACAGAACTAGAAACTCGAAAATTGCTCAAGGATAGTAGCTTGATATTAGCATCTTGTCCATTTGGACCTATCTGACAGCCAGTCTTTGCTATTTTACGAACAGATAAGCACGACTAAACTTAGAAAGAGGGGGAGAGGATCTAAGGACGGGTGGGTGGAGACAAAATGCGACGGGGGGTTGGGGGGGGGGGGGGGGGGGAGGGAGAAAGACAGAGACAGATAGACGGAGAGAGATGGGGTTCTAAGGAACGCGTAATAGATGACTGCGAAAGGTTCGAATTGATCTTTTTCTTTTCACATCAGTTTAGTCTTAGCACGCGTTTTAATGAAGTCGTGGATGCATGGACCTCGGATTTCAGAAAACCAGCAACATCTTTGATTCCCGTGGATTCCTAGTCAACAACTTAAACGCCTCCGGCTAGTCAATATTCCCACAGCCTCAAGAATCGTCCTTCGCGCAGGGAAAAGAGAATACATAACTCCTGTCCTGAAAGAACTGCGCTGGTTGTCAGTGAAACAGCGAATCAATCACAAGGTCGTGCCCTTGGCGAACAAAGGCTACAAGCAGGGTACGGCGCCGGATTCCTTGCATGGACTCATTCCGCGATGTGTCCCTCCGCGACCCCGTCTCTCATCATCGCAACCACTCCGTCAGCGCGCCGATCATTCAAATCAATGGAATCACGCAGTGCAGAAATGGACATCGACATCATCATCATTCTAGAGGTGGGACCCAGAATCTGTACGTGTAGGGCGAGAGGGAAATGCCAGCGGGCGGTGAACGGACCGAGGGCCTTGTTTTTCAGTCTCCATGCACCTCTTCAGCTGGCGCGGGAAGAGGAGGCAGCTGAAGCAGCAGCAGCAGCAGCGAGATGTGTGTTGATGACGTAATGGGCCCGACGTCACGGCAACGGCGGCAGAGAGTGTCGGGACGGAAGGCTGGGCAGGAAAGAAGGGCGGAATATATTGATGCGTATAGCGCCAGCGTCCTGGAGCTGGGACAAGACGGACAGAAATGAATGACTCGGTGATATAGACAGACAAATGACTGGGTGAGACAGACAGGCAGACGGATGACTGGGCGATACAGGCAGATGGATGACTGGGTCAGACAGACAGGCAGATGGATGACTGGGTCAGACAGATAGAGAAATGACTAGGTCAGACAGACAGATGAATGACGGGGTCAGACAGACAGATGGATGACTGGGTCAGACAGACAGATGGATGACTGGGTGATACAGATGGATGACTCAGTCAGACAGACAGATGAATGACTGGGTCAGACAGACAGATGATGACTGGGTCAGAAGACAGATGGATGACTGGGTGATACAGATGGATGACTCAGTCAGACAGACAGATGGATGACTGGGTGATACAGACAGATCACTGGGTCAGACAGACAGATGGATGACTGGGTGATACAGACAGATCACTGGGTCAGACAGACAGATGGATGACTGGGTGATACAGACAGATCACTGGGTCAGACAGACAGATGGATGACTGAGTCAGACAGACAGATCACTGGGTCAGAAAGACAGACAGACAAACATATCACTGGGTCAGACAGACAGATGATTGGGTTAGACAGACAAACGGATGACTGGATCAGACAGACCGACAGACAGATGGCTGGTTTTTAGCGTCCTATCCGCCACACAGCAGCGTGGGTCACGTCACGACAAAACAGAGAACCAGACGATG
>JABMCL010001067.1:1322500-1345000 GCA_018857735.1 Alviniconcha marisindica | reverse complement strand
CATTTGCCCCCTCACAGTTAATCAGACATAAACAAACATTTGCCCCTCACAGTTAATCAGACATGAACAAACATTTGCCCCTCACAGTTAATCAGACATAAACAAACATTTGCCCCTCACAGTTAATCAAACATTAACAGGGCGCTCATCGCTGCCCACCTTAATGCGGAATCCGTGTAGTGACAGTGTACAGCGCTATGTCAGTCCCCACACCGTGTCCTGGCGAGCACCATTATTATGTCAGACACGTGTCACGCTAACCGCGTAGCTGAACAGTGACCACAGACAGGTAGTGTTGCTTAATGTCCTCAGATGTCAGTTGACATATTAGGGACAAGCTGAGACCAATGCCGAAGCATGGTTCAGTATAGCTTTACGTCCACGGAAACCAGAAGGCTCGTTAGGACGGACAACCCAGGACGGCCACCTCGACTCTCACACAGCTCCTGAACTATGACAGTGACCACAGTAACATAAGGGTGAGAGAGTAGGAACCCAATACCAGCGAAAGAAAACCACCGTCTAGGTGGTAGACTCCGTCAGCGTGGGACAATAGGTTCGGCTGGCAGACCCAAGAAGCTCTAAAGGAGACGTTCAAGGAGACGTGTATTGAGTCTTAGGTTTGTTTAATTTCTTTTTGCTTGCCGAGTTGGCAGTATTGCTTGTGTCAGCCAATCAGAGGCCATTTCCATTTCCATAATGGCGCTCTTCTCGTCGAACCAAGAGAAATTTGCCTTCACCGAAATGCTATATAGTTCCGACAATGGATTCTGGACTCCTCGATGGAGGACTACTGTATCCCGATAATGGATTCTGGACCCCTCGATGGAGGACTACTGTATCCCGATAATGGATTCTGGACTCCTCGATGGACGACTTCTATATCCCAATGGAAGACTACTAATCCCGACAGTGGATTCTGGACTCCTCGGTGGTGGACTTCTATATCCCGACAGTGGATTCTGGACTCTTCGGTGGAGGACCACTATATCCCGACAGTGGGTTCTGAACTCTTCGATGGAGGACTACTATATCCCGACAGTGGATTTTGGACTCCTCGATGGAGGACTATTATATATATCCCGACAGTGGATTCTGGGCTCCTCGATGGAGGACTACTGTATCCCGACAGTGGATTTTGGACTCCTCGATGGAGGACTACTATATCCCGACAGTGGATTTTGGACTCCTCGATGGAGGACTACTACAAGAGGAACAGAGCTCGTGAGTTCTATAGCCCATGAAATAGGCAGTGACACGACAAGTTAGCTCCTTTATAAACTTTCTGCCGATCTTTCCAAACTTTCAGCACTCGGAGATAGATCAAAAGGCGAGATCGGCAATACCACAGCCTTCAGCTGTCTGCATGTGCCGAGATTGTATCGGCAGGCAAGGGGAAGTGTGCCGAGACGCACCATTTTGCTGTAAAACGTGAGCCCGGCTTCTTCTTTCTCACCCACGTGTCAGACACATACAGGTCCTCGTGGAGACACGTCCCTCGCGCCACTACCACCGCCCTAACTAGCCACTAGGTTACAGAGACCTGTTTCTTTTCAGACAGGGGCTGTCGGTTTTGACGATTGGATCCTGGAGGATCAGTCGGTTTCGTTGGTTTTTACCAGACTTGGAAATTGATTTCTTTTTTTTTCTTTTTTTCTTTTGCGCGCGCGCATGACTTCGATTACTTTAGAACCAGGACACGTTACGGATTCCCAGTTGTCTGCGTTGTCTGGGACCCTCTGGAGAGGAAGATAGATAATTGATTTCTAACGCCCAGTCCTATGGCGACTATATCAGGGCAAGCGAGTTTAGTGATCACGATCGGGAATGAGACCGGTGAAAGAATTGTTGTGATGTGCTATGTTCGTATGCGTGCTTGTAGAACCCATTTTGTTTCATTCTCTCATTGTTTCATTTACGTGTGTGTTCGTGTGCGTGCGTGCGTGCGTGCGTGCGTGCGTGCGTGCGCGCGCGCGTGTGTGTGTGTGTGTGTGTGTGTGTGTGTGTGTGTGTGTGTGTGTGTGTGTGTGTACTTCTCTCCGGGTCGTGATTGAAAAAGCTATACAGAAAGAGCCCAACATCTGCCACCGATTCATATTGATCAAATAAATACACGGCATCAGTTACTGAGACTTAATTACTTCGCTGACCTCGTTATAAAAACTGGCTTGTCTGTTTACAAGAGTAAAGTACATCCCCTTATTTCTCTGCCCACCCCACCGTACCCGTCTCGGTTTGTGTGAAACATGGCCCATTAGTTCTCTCATCGGTGTCGTGTTCTCGGCTGACTGACCACATCTCTGCAAGTGACAGCTGTCGGTTATCGAGTATGTAGCCTGTGAAACTAAACCAATCATGTAGCCTGTGCAACTAAAGCAAGCGTGTAGCCTGTGCAACTAAAGCAAGCGTGTAGCCTGTGCAACTAAACCAAGCATGTAGCCTGTGCAACTAAACCAAGCATGTAGCCTGTGCGACTAAACCAAGCATTAGCCTGTGCAACTAAACCAAGCATGTGCAACTGAACCAAGCATGTAGCCTGTGCAACTAAAGCAAGCATGCAGCCTGTGCAACAAACCAAGCGTGTAGCCTGTGCGATTAAAACCAAGCATGTAGCCTGTGCAACTGAACCAAGCATGTAGCCTGTCCAACTAAACCAAGCATGTGCAACTGAACCAAGCATGTAGCCTGTGCAACTAATCCAAGCATGTATCCTGTGCAACTGCACCAAGCATGTAGCATGTGTACAACTAAACCAAGTATGTAGCCTGTGTACAACTATACCAAGTATGTAGCTTGTGCATCTAAACCAAGCATGTAGCCTGTGCAACTACAACTAAACCAGGTATGTAGCCTGTGCATCTAAACCAAGCATGTAGCCTGTGCAACTACAACTAAACCAAGTATGTAGCCTGTGCATCTAAACCAAGCATGTAGCCTGTGCAACAAAACCAAGCATGTAGCCTGTTCAACTAGCCTGCGCAACTAAACCAAGTATGTAACATGTACATCTAAACCAAGCATATAGTCTGTGCAACTAACCCAGTCACACACAGGGTCAGGATGCAGCCTTGTATCCGTGTCGGCGGTTGGACCTGCTGTTGCTGCTGACTATAACGATAACAATTTGTAGTGCGCAAATATGCGCATGTTACAATAGTATGATCATAGCACGCACGCACGTACGTCACGTGCGCGGAGAGAGAGAGAGAGAGAGAGAGAGAGAGAGAGAGAGAGAGAGAGAGAGAGAAGATAATACTTTATTACACAGGGATAAAGATTTAAGCACGTGTCGGCTTTTTTACAAATCTGTCCCTGATGACAAACACAGCAACACTCAATACATCAAACAAAATTCCATTAAATACGCTAGAGAAAAAACGACTTAAAAACAAAACAAAACTAATTTCTGTCTAAAACATCACATCATACGAACAGAGCAATAATAAGGCAAAGTAAGACCAATTCAAAACAATTTTTTAAGAGAGAGAGAGAGAGAGAGAGAGAGAGAGAGAGAGAGAGAGAGAGAGAGAATTAAAAACATATTAGCGAATAATGGAAAGCGACAGAATAGTGGCTATCACACTATCTACGTATAAAACAAGATCACATCTAACAGGATTGGAAGCTAAGCAATGGCGCATTATACACACCTAACCAAAATCAAAGCAAATCACACATACCAACAATTATATATATGCAAACATTAAATTTGAATAATAATAAATAAATTAAATAAATAAATTATGACCACGAGGAAAAAGAAAAGTAAATATTTCATGAAAATACAAACAAACAAACAAAAATCTAAAACTTACAAGAAGAGCAAGGAAGGGAAAACAATAACAACATTCTATACATTTTGTGTCAAGCTGCCTGACAAGCGAGAAAAGAAAAGAAAGAACAAGAAGTATTCAAGGTGGCTTAGCGAGTGCCTGAAATACTTTCCTTTTGAACGTTTTTAATTCCATGGGGTATCTGGATGATGAGCTAAACTATTCCACGCTAAGGAGCCTGAAAAGGAGAAACTCGTTTTAAAGATATCAATCCTTGTTCTGGGCAAAAGCTGTTTATTCCCATGAACATGAAGACGTTCAGATGGAATCATGAGATCTTTCAGATACTGCGGGGCTTTGCCGTGAACAACCTTTTGCATTAGAACACATTTGTTGAGCAATAATTGTTTGTCTAAAGAGAGTAGTTTGAGAGCACAGCACTTTTGTTTGTAGTCTAAATTCGGAATTGGCTTTAAAAAAAATTACGGCACGTTTGTAGAGAGAATACAGCTGCTTGATGTGCACATAGGCACATCCATCCCATGCATTTGAAACATAGTTCATATGTGACATAATGTGTGCAAAGAAGAAGGCTAATTTGGATTTTTGGCTGACAATTTGGCTCAGTTTCGAAAGAAGAAAAATATTTTAGAAACGGTTCTGCAAATGTTGTTAATATGCGTTTGCCACTTTAGCTGTTCATCTACAGTTACTCCAAGTAGGCGATGTTTTGAAACTTGTTCTATTGGTGTGGTCTCGAACTTTAGATTTAAAGGCAGCTGTTTTTTCTGGTGTTTTTGTCTCGTCGCCATCAACATGCATTTTGTTTTCGTCGGATTCAGTGCCATCCGATTTCAAAAACACCATCCAGAGACATCATATAGACTTTGTTGTAAATCCCTACGTATATTATCTATGTTGTCATTAGCTGTATTAAGGGTGCCATCATCAGCAAATAAATCACATTGGACTGACGCACGTGTAAGACACAGGGGCAAGTCATTAATAAAGATGCAAAACAGAAGAGGGCCTAGGATCGACCCTTGAGGCACTCCACTTGTTACAGACGCTTCTTGGGAGTATGTGCCATTTACAAGTACGCATTGTAGACGATCCTGTAAGTAAGATCGTAAGAAAGCTATACTTGCGATGCTTAAGTTGTACGTGGATAGTTTTTCAGTAAAATATCGTGATGACCAGATCAAAAGCCTTGCGAAAATCGAGAAATACGGCGCCGACATTTGGCGATTGTTAAGAGAGAGAGAGAGAGAGAGAAGAGAGAGAGAGAGAGAGAGAGAGAGAGAGAGAGAAAACTTTATTACTCAAGGATTAAGGGTTAGGCACAAGTCGGCTTTTTGGATACAGGGACAAATCTGTCCCTGATGAAAAACAGCCACACTCAAAACACGCAAGATAAAATACAAGTAATTGTGGAGAGAGAGAGAGAGAGAGAGAGAGAGAGAGAGAGAGAGAGAGAGAGAGAGAGCGCACACACACACACACACACACACACACACACACACACACACACACACTCAAAAATGAGTCTGATCAGACTAATGCTGTCTCAAGCAAACAGCAGCGATTTTACCATCCATTACAGCGTAAACACCTGCACGGATCCATTAAGGCAAGTCTGCTGCAGCAGCCGGGGCGAACGTACGATAAACTGCTGAAGCGAGGTTCCGGCACTGACATAAAAAGCAAAATAAAACCCTGCATTTTTCATGTCGGTGGGTTCCGGTCAGTTTGGGTATGGTGCCTTTATTGTCACGGCCTGCCATTGCGCGCTGAGCTGCTGTCTGTAAGCCGGAAAACGATCCACCCGGAGCCAGCAGCACGTGAGTCCCGTTGAATTGCTAGCTGTCTCAGTGGGGCTCCCCGTACCTGCGGTGGATGTGTGTACCGCGGCGTGATCTTGACGAACGCGCTTCACGTGGCCACGGTGGCTCACTTGAATATATATATTCTGCCTTTCTCCTCCTCTGCCCGAGTGAGCCGGTGTGGCCTAGCGGTAAGGCGATAGGCTGGTAAGCGGAAGGACCTCGGTTCGAAACCGCTTCGGATCACCTTTCTATTCAAAAAGGTTGTGGTCTGTGGACACTGTCTTGTGACCATCCATCACTTCACTTCCTACTGAAACATTAAAATGGCTCCCATCGCTGCCCATCTTAATGCAGGAGTCAGTCTGGTGGTGACAGTGTAGCGATAGGTATATAATCTCCCTCCCTCTCTCCCCCCCCCCCCCCCCCCACCTCCATACCCCTTCCCCCCTCTTCTCCCCGTCCCTAATAAGCTTCATGGGTTCTGTGGACGTTAATCCAACTTACTTACCTCGGCTCGAGTTGTTTGCAAGGCGCATCCGTGGCTACCGCAGTTGTGCTATGTTAAATTGCTACCGTCATAGTACCTGGGCAGGGTGCTGGTGGGAATTGTTCAGTTGGCCAATGGTCTTGGGCTGGGTGCTCGTGGGAATTGTTCAGTTGGCCAATGGTCTTGGGCTGGGTGCTGGTGGGAATTGTTCAGTTGGCCAATGGTCTTGGAAAATCAACGGAAAGAGCAGGGAGTGGAAGACTGTGGCTAGAAGCGTGGCCCTAGAGGAGAGGCAAGGGGAATTTCTTTACACACAGGCTACAAAAAGACTTTATTATTCATAATAAATGCATTAAAACAAGTTTTACTTTTTGGGTCACTCAAATTCCATCAAAATAAATGGACAATAATTAGACAGTTCAACATAACAAAGGTAGGAGTATCCAAATAAAACAAAACGGAGTAAAATGTCGCTTCTGAGATCGACTGATTAAGTGCGCAGCTCTACGTTTACTTAGCGTCCTAAATTCTTGCTTTTATTTCACGTCAAATGTGTGTCAACTTCTGGGTCGTGCTTACTGTTAGTTTGGGGCGCCATTCAGCCTCTGGGGGCAATGTTTTTCTGCTGTTGTGTTTTCATCCAACTTCAGATTGACTGCAGAACATTCAGATGCATTTTCCCGCTTTGCATCCTTCAGAACCCGCCGCAGTGCATTGCGTAGGACGTGACGGAAACACGGGTGAACCACCGATACGGTACTGGCTAACACAGGCATGAAACTTGCGCTCGATAAGTAACACAGCCGTGAAATTGACTACAGCTGTGAGGCTGAGTGGCTTTCCAAGCAACATGTGCGACCCCCCAAAACATGAACAGAAATGGAAGCCATCGAACTTGCGTCCAGTCCTCTCCCAGCTCTTGCCAGCAGATCAAGACCACCTCCCGCAACCACTAGTATTAGCCCAGGGGTCAAGGTCACGTGCCGTTCCACTGGTAAATGACTCAGTATCAGCACAGGGGTCAAGGTCACGTGCCGTTCCACGGGCAAATGACTCAGGATTAGGACAAGGGTCAAGGTCACGTGCAGTTCCACTGGCAAATGACTCAGTATCAGCACAGGGGTCAAGGTCCCGTGCCGTTCCACTGGTGACTGACTCAGTATTACCGGGACTTTAACTGATCTCCGCCGGCTTGATCCCGTAAGTGTGTCGCCTCTTGGCGGTTTGATTCCGACGTGAAACTAAATATCGAAATGTGAGAGACGAAAAAGGGGGCATTAGTGGGCGTGATGCTGCTTGTGGGAAGTGTTTAACGCGATGCATGATGCGGATCATGAATTCATAGCCGACGTGCCCCAGGGGAGTGTTTTAAATTGTTTATCTCTTGGTTGCCGTGGGTTTCAGCACTGGGGGATACCGAGGGTGGGGGAGGGGAGGGAGGACGGTCAACACAGGGGTGGATTTCAGCACGGGGGTGGGGGGGGGGGGGGGGGGGGGGGGGGGGGGGGGTGAGTCATACCTGTGGTGGGTTTAAGCCCAGGGATTTCTCATTCATTCTAGTGATTGTAGGAAGGCACGAGATGCTACCTGACTAATTAAAAACCGAATTCGTCTTGAGAATAGTTTCAGGTGTTTTTTGTTTGTTTTTGTTTTCTTTCTTCTGGAAAACGTAAAGGGAGTACATCTGGTAAATCTCGAAGTTTCTTTAGCGCGTTCAGTGGTTTGACCGACCGTCCATTCATTCATCCATATATTGGTTGTGGAGGAGTCGGAAGAAGCAGGTTGGGCGGACAAGCGCCATTTCATCGCAACATTTCAGTCTCTTAGTTCCGTTGCCACCTGTCGTTAATTCACACTCACTTCCACATTTTGTAAAATCGTTTCACGTGGCACAGAAGTCTGAAGACGTTGAGAATACGCTCACACCCACGTCCACATTTTGTAAATTCGTTTCACGTGGCACAGAAGTCTGAAGACGTTGAGAATACGCTCACACCCACGTCCACATTTTGTAAATTCGTTTCACGTGGAACAGAAGTCTGAAGACGCTGAGAATGCAATATGCCGAAGCGAATGGATTCCCAAGTGTGAAGTTGAAACCCGTCGTAACATTTTGTTACACTGGCGGGTGACAAAAAATAGTTGGTTAGTTCTTGGATTTTGACGTCCCGTCAGCCGTACAGGGTCATTTCGGGACGATAACAGAAGAAGAAACAACAACAGCAGTAGCAGCAACAACGACACAAACAAACACAGCAACATTAACAACAAGGATGGAACTTGGTTTCCAACGCCCCGTCAACCATTATATCGGGGCAAACGACTGCAACAATACTGAAACGCAAAGAGGAGGAGAAGAAGAAGACAGAAAAATAACTGATTTTTTTAACGCCCAGTCAACTATGGCGTTTATATCAGGGCGTTAGAAGAAGGAGGAAAACAACAACAACACGGAAACGAGAAGTAAACGGCCAACTTTCAGATGATGGACTGCTTGCCTGAGACGGAACCGAATGTCCCCAACGTCAGTGAGGAGGTGGCAAACAAAGTGCACCTGCTCCGCAGGGGACCAGAGAAGATGAAAAATGCGATGGCTGCCGTAGCACACAGATCGCGGTGGTGCACCAGCTCCGCAAAGTCGACCAAAGAAGATGATGAAAAAATGCGATCCAAACAAATAGAAGGTCAAAAAGACCGCTACTTATTTTGACAAAACACAACATTCGAATTTTCGGGGTAGTCCTCTTTTTCAAGTTATAAAAAAAAGCACTTAAACAGCAGTTCGACAGTGAAAAATGAGAGATGTAGGATACTTTTCTGCTTACGGTTGTCTTGTTTTATTAGGCTGAAGAAGATGAAAAATGCGATGGTGCACTAGCTCCGCAAAGGACCAAAGAAAATGACGAAAAATGCCATGGCTGCCGTGGCACACAGATCGCTCCCGAGTGATGCAGGACTGTAGATTTCACCAAACATTGGCCGCGGAGACGGGGGCCCAGAGAGCACTGGTTGATGCAATCGATCCTGACACTGTGCAAATAGGCAAAAGTGGAGAGGCTCCAGCTTATTTCTCCCTTGATTGTTTTTGAGTCGCTTCGGGGACAGCTTCCTTTTTCTTTTTCTTTTTACGACGAAGCGAGGTCCAACTGCTTTCTTAACAGTTTAAATGGCACGGAGTATTCGTGCCATGTTTTTCCATTTTGATTTTTGTCTTTATGTGCTTCCCCCCCCCCCCCCCCCCCCCCCCCCCCCCCCAACCCCCCATGGGTACCGCGGACGCAGAAATTGAAGTTCCCGCTGCTGAATGACCAGCGGAGTATTCAGCCACATGCTGAAATGTCTGCCCTCCCTCCCCACCTCCCCCTTCCTTCCCTCGCGGGCTCATACCTACTATTTTTTCCGTTTTTCTCTTTTCAGTTATGGCGTGGATTGTTCCCCATGCTGTTGATCTATAGAACACTTACAAAGAATCATTTCCCTTCTCCCTTCTTCATGTTCCCGGCTTCATAAACCCTTCCTCAAGAACACGCGCGCACACGTGGTGTGTGTGTGTGTGTGTGTGTGTGTGTGTGTGTGTGTGTGTGTGTGTGTGTGTGTGTGTGTGTGTGTGTGGTGTGTGTGTGTGTGTGTGTGTGTGTGTGTGTGTGCGCGTGCGTGCGTGCGCGCGTGTGTGGCTTCTGAGTAAAAGATTCGGTCGCAAAACTGTTAACATCACCTGTCCATCTCACTCAAAATTGTGTTAAAACCGCCTGTTCATTTAATGCAAAACTGTATTAAAACCGCCTGTTCATCTGATGCAAAAGTGTTCAAACCGCCTGTTTATCTCACGCAGAAATGCAGACAAATTCGCAAATTACACAAAAATAAATGGAAAAAAGAAGTCGACGCTGTGTGAATGATTGCACCGACGATTGCACCTCCTGTCTCTCGGTCTTGTAAGATGTGAATTTGTGATGACTGCGTGTGTGTTGATCATAAAAAAGAAGAAGAAAATCCCACCTACATTCCGGTGTTTCTGCGGTTATCGGCTACAATTTTGCGGCGTGGTCCCAACGGCTTCGCCAAGTGCAGCCGTTGCGTGATTGGACTGGATGGACTCGTGCCCAGCAGACTGAGCCAGGCAATGGTGATACTAATAGTGTGGCGCATTCATCCTGGAATCTTCGATCAGTTGCTGCCACAGTCGGTGAAATAATAATGTTTGTGTTTGACGTTTTTACCTCGGCGTGTGTGGACCGTATTGTAATGACTTCGGCTGCTCCACGTTCGCGTGGACTTTGTCGGCTTGCGGGAACCGGGTATTATATTATTTTGGACGCCCTTTGTGAGAACCAGATGACAGCTACTGGTCCGACATTTTTCATCTCGATTTCTCGGTCTGTCGGTCGGATCGGTTGCCATGCCAACGCAACGCATAACTCCTTTGTACAGATTTTAGCGTGCCGACGCTGTCGTATCTTTGGTATTTCATTGCATGCTTTCTTTCATCATCGTCTTCTTCTTTTTCTCCGAATAACAACGATTTGTGTCTGCTTTATACGTTTATGTAGGACCCATTGACTGAAGGTTCCAGGTACGTGGCGGTATTCTGAGGCGGGTTTGCTTCAGCGCTGTGCTGGTTTGTTTGTCTTCACGCTGGTGAAATCTGTCTCTGGTCCCTTAGGGATTTTAATTTAGTTTGGACGGGGAAAGAGAGTGTGTATGTATATTGGTCAAATTGGAAGGCTGTTCTCTGTGCGGTTTGTTCGAGCATACAAGAACCGCCAAAGCTTGTGTGTGTGTGTTTGTGTGGATGGGAGTGGCGGGTGGGGGGGGGGGGGGGGAATGGAAGGGGGGGGGGATTTTTTCTTCTTCTATTATCATTATTTGTAACTCTGTATATATTTCTAATTTACCTACTACGTATAGTTGCACTTTCGGAAAGAAACAAGAACCGTCAAAGCTTGTGTGTGTGTGTTTGTGTGGATGGGAGTTGGGGGGGGGGGGGGGGGGGGGGGGGGGGTTACTTTCTATTATCATTATTTGTAACTCTGTATATATTTCTAATTTACCTACTACATATAGTTGCTCTTTCGGAAAGGGGTGAGTGGGTAGGGACTGTTTGTACTTTATTGGTACGAGTGTCTTTTGTAGTTTTAGCTTGCGAGAGCTTACTTGTACGCACTGTGTGTATTTAGCTACTGTCAACACGCAAGGTTTTGTGTGGAAGTTTGTATGCGCCATATATAAATTTTCATTCATTCATTCATTCATTGACCAAATTGCTTTTAAAATAATGTTTCATATAGTATGCTTCTCTCTGCTGCTATGACTTAGAGGACTGTGGTTAAACGAGGAATTGTCTGTGTGCCTGATTACCAGAGACAGATTCGGGCTGTGTTGTTATTCATGGCACTACTTCGCTGCCGCCGAATATCCACCTCTCCTCGCATTTGTCATAATGTTTTAAAGCTGAACTTAAAGCGCACCTCCTCCGCACCGCCATTCCGTAACTTTTACCTATCTATCCGCCTTTAAGGAAAGCTAATTGTGTGTTGTAGACAAAGAATGTTTTTGTTTTTGGTGTGTGTGTGTGTGTGTGTGTGTGTGTGTGTGTGTGTGTGTGTGTGTGTGTGTGTGTGTGTGTGTGTGTGTGTGTGTGTGGTGTGTGTGTGTGTGTGTGTGTGTGTGTGTGTGTGTGTGTGTGTGTGTGTGTGTGTGTGTGTGTGTGTGTGTGTGTGTTGTGTTTCGTCGTGTGTGTGTGTGTGTGTGTGTGTGTGTGTGTGTGTGTGTGTGTGTGTGTGTGTGTGTGTGTGTGTGTTTGTTTGTGTGTGTACGTACGTGTGTGTGTGTGTGTGTGTGTGTGTGTGTGTGTGTGTGTGCGTGTTGGTGGGTGGGTGCACGAGTGTGTGTGTTTATGTTTCAGTGTTCTTGTATGTATGCAGAATACTTGTTCATTGTATTGATTCTTATGTTCTTTTTATAGTTTATATTGTGTTTCTTTCTGTACTTTGTATTGTGTGTTCTTTCTGTACTTTGTATTGTGATATTGTACAGCTCGTGGCTTGGTAATCTTTCACGGGTCATAGCGCTATAAAAAGAGACAATTTTAGTATTATCTCTCGGTGGGTTTTACGTTCAACTGCATTCGATTTTGACTTGTAATTTGGTGGACCACTTTCGCTGTGGTTGGTCAGTCAGTTTGTGTGAGGCGATCAGATTGGCCAGTAATGTCCCTTTTTGCTTTGAGAGGCCAGTCAGCTTTTGGGAGGCGCTCTGATTGGTCAATAAGTGTCCCTTTTTGCTTTGACCGGTCATGTCAGCTTGTGTAAGGCGCTCCGATTGGTCAGTAAGTGGTCCCTTTTTGCTTTGACCGGTCAGTCAGTTTGCGCGAGGCGCTCTGATTGGTCAGTGAGTTCCCCTTTTTGCTGCGACGCTTCAGTCAGTTTGCGGAAGGCGCTCTGATTGGCCAATCAGTGCCTTGCTGCGACTGGTCAGTCAGTTTGTGTACGGTGCTGCGGTTGGCCAGTAAGTGTGCACGTGGTGTGTTGACAGGACCACGGAGCTGAAGCTGTTGCTGTCTGACCGCGGCAAGCCGGACTACATGGGCTACCTGCTGCTGACCTGCACCCTCCACCCCAAGACACAGGAGGACAAAGACCAGGTAGGTGGTGTGCATGCCCTTCCCGCTCCCCTTCTGACTCTATTTGGGTGGGGGCCCTGAGCTGGGGTACCGCGGACGCAGAAGCTCAGATCCTCTCCTGTTGAAACTGGAGCTGTCAGTGCTCCACTTTCTCTCTGTCTCTCTGTCTCTGTCTCTGTCTCTGTCTCTGTCTCTCTCTCTCTCTCTCACACACACACACACACACACACACACACGCACGCATGCGCGCACACACGCACGCACGCACACACACACACCACACACACACACACACACACACACACACACACACACACACACACACACACACACATACACACACACACAGTGTCTGTCTGCCTGCCTTTCTGCCTGCCTGCCTACCTGTCTGTCTGTCTGTCTGTCTCTCTGTCTCTCTGTCTGTCTGTCTGTCTCCACCCCCCCCCCCCCCCCCCCCCCCCCCCGCCCATCTATTTTTCTCTGTGCGTGATTACCGTCTGCACTGAGCTGTACACGGTCACATTCGTTAAGGCGGCCTTGACCTGCGTGCCTGTGAGTGCGTGCCTGTTGCACTCATTTGGTCAGGGAAGGGATTGCAAGAGAAACGGCATCACGCTGTCGTGAAATATTTTACGTGTTCAAATTGGTTTGTGTGACCTTGACTCATGTTCAAAGTGAGCACACAAGGGAGTTAATTAGCGCTCGAAGGACGTCACACAAGTTTTGCTGATTCTGCACGAGCGCTCTGAGCCTCGCTCTGTTTCCGATTCGTGTTCAACGTATTTTTGCTGTAGCTTCTTTCTTCTTATTACCCCCCCCCCCCCCCCCCCTTTTTTGTTTTGTTTTTTGTTTGTTTGTTTGTTTGTTTTGTTTTGTTTTTTCTCTGTTTTTCTTCTTCTATTTTTTTCTCTCGCTTTTTTTCTTCTTTCTTTTCCGTCCTTAGGTGTACGCGGTTGACGGGGAAAATGCAAGCACTATAGCCTACCTTTTAACAGATAGATGTTTACCCTCTAGACAAATGCTGTTCTGGACAAGAACTGATCTTGCGGCAGCAATAAGGCAGAGCAAGCACGTTGTTACCATGTTTGTTCTGGCGGCAGTAACCAGCCAGGGTTATCCTCGGGACGGGTGCATGAGATGTTTGATTTGGCCCAGGGCTTGTCAAACATGGTTACGGTCCGGCCAGACGTGGTCAGGTCATTATTGCGTCTGGGAAGAATTTGCCTTGAAGGGAAGATAGAATAATAGGTTCTGGCGTGATGCGGGGTCTTCTCGGTAGGTTTTCGATCCGTGTGTTTTCCCTTGGCCAAGAGTGGGTAGGATTTATCGTCACTGACCTGGCCGTGAATGCAGAATTTCCTTTCGAATTCCCGTGCACCAGTTGTCCCAGAGACTAAGCATGCCAGTGCTGGCGCGCCAGTGTACATAATGTTATGCATGCAACAGTCTTCCGATGTGAAGCCACGAGCAGACAACGAATTAACCAGGTGAAGACTGAATATTTTTTTATTTTATCGTTTTGATAATAATGGATGGCTCTTATATTGCGTAAATCGTTTTGCAAAACAGAAAATGTATGTGCTAGCACAAACCTTTCATGCACACACACACACACACGCACGCACGCACACACACACACACACACACACACACACACACACACACACACACGCACGCACGCACGCACGCACGCACGCACGCACGCACGCACGCACGCACGCACGCATGCACGCACACGTGTGTGTGTGTGTGTGTGTGTGTGTGTGTGTGTGTGTACATATATATACACACACAGAGGGAGAGAGACGTACATATAATCTACGCTGGCAGGAACAGTGTACCTAGGTTTGTTAGCAGTATCTATACGCTGCGCCATCAGGGAAGGATAACTGTCAGTTCCGCCACGTGTCTTGCCAGTTCAGAGACGTGACCTTGCCTTGAGGTCACTTGACGCACTTACACATGTTCAATCCCAACATGTTTTCTCCATTAGGTAGGAAAGTTCCAGATAACACATTAATAATAATAATAATGATGATGGAAATTTGAAAAGCGCCCACCCCGCCGATCAAAGGATTGTAGTTTAGGTTCAGTCAAAACCTAACAACTAGTCACACACACAGAGAGGACCCTGAGCGGTTGACGGGACGCTATAATCCAAGAACTAACTTAACCCATTCACGGCACAGCTTCCTTGAAGCGCCCTTGAAACGGCACAGCTTCACGGCACAGCTTCACGACACAGCTTCCTTGAAGCGCCCTTGAAACGGCACAGCTTCCTTGAAGCGCCCTTGAAACGGCACAGCTTCCTTGAAGCGCCTTTGAAACGGCACAACTTCCTGGAAGCGCCCTTGAAACGGCACAGCTTCACGGCACAGCTTCCTTGAAGCGCCTTTGAAACGGCACAGCTTCCTTGAAGCGCCTTTGAAACGGCACAGCTTCCTTGAAGCGCCTTTGAAACGGCACAGCTTCCTTGAAGCGCCCTTGAAACGGCACAGCTTCCTTGAAGCGCCTTTGAAACGGCACAGCTTCCTTGAAGCGCCCTTTGAAACGGCACAGCTTCCTTGAAGCGCCCTTGAAACGGCACAGCTTCCTTGGAGCGCCTTTGAAACGGCACAGCTTCCTTGAAGCGCCCTTGAAACGAGGGAGGCTGTCAGATGGTTTTTGATAGCGATGGTTTCGTGGCTGTGACTTGAGAATTAAGCGTTGTTGCTAAACACTCCGGGCCTTAAGCGGTAAATCCTAGGCAGATTGCTCAGTGATTACCACCCAAGCCGGGCGCGCTGGAGGCGGAGCGGTGGGGACTGGGTTAATTGGGCCCCAGGCTTAGGTAGGAGGTATTGACTTTCCTGCCTTGGCAGTGACTGATGTTGTCACTGCCCCACATGAACTGACGTTGTCACTGGCCCGGATGAAGGCAAGTTGTTTTCGTTCGGAGAAAAAGGGGGAGGAAGAGGGGTGGGGTGGGGCTGTCGACTGGCTGTGTGTTTGGGTATGCAGACGCGCCCTTCCGTCTTAATTCATTTTTTACGCACCATTAGAGAGAGAGAGAGAGAGAGAGAGAGAGAGAGAGAGAGAGAGAGAGAGAGAGAGAGAGAGAGAACGTGTGAATGTGTGTGTGTGTGTGTGTGTGTGTGTGTGTGTGTGTGTGTGTGTGTGTGTGTGTGTGTGTGTGTGTGTAAGCAAAACCTGATTGATTGCTATCACTAATAATAATAATAATTGAAGCATTTGTAAAGCGCAAACTGTTGTCCATAGAGACTGTTCTAAGCGCATACACACACACACACACACGCACGCACACACACACACACACACACACACACACACACACACACACACACACACACACACACACACACACACACACACACACACACCTCCTGGAATATCAGTCCCCGTCGGAACCTCCCCGGCGACAACCCGAGCGTTAATCAGGTCTAACGAACCAAGCAAAGGCAGCCATGACCGTCGCACATTGACTGGAACGCGGGCTTTGCTGACGCTGATTTAGAAGCCGTGGCGCACGACCAGCAGGCAGTGAGGCTATCGATCTCCGCGGGCTGGGTGCAGTTCTGTGGCCGTGGACTGGAGGGATGAAGGCCTCATCCAGTCCTGAGGAACCTGCCGTCACTCTGACGGGACGGGGGTCTCGGGGACCAATCTCAAGGGGACTGGGCCCAGGTTCTTCCCTGATGGGAACACGGGCCCGGGATGGTGGTGGTGGGGGGGGGGGGGGATGGGGGGACGAGAGGAGAAAGAGGGGGTGGGGGAGAGAAAGCCGAGGGAAGGAGGAAAGCGAGAGCGTCGTTCGAGGAGTTGGGGCTGACTGCATTGTGACGTTTTTCCTGACGTGTAGACCCACGGATGAGGACGAAAAGTTTATCGACTCCGTGTGCGAAAAATGCCATGTTCCGGCAGCGTGCTACTTATTTCGTCGCAGATGACGACAGTCTTGTTACCCCAATTAATTTTTGTCTGTAAGTTTACCCCCAACAAAACAAAACAAAAAACAACCTTGAATTAGGATTTTGATTTCACTGTCTTGCCAAACAGAACATATCTCTTTTCCAGTGGCCATTTTCACATTATTAAAAACAACAAAGCAAAACAAAAACAGCCCCCCCCCCCCCAAAAAAAAAATTAAACAAGAAAGTGTTTTCATTGTTTTTATTTTTGAGCCCAGCCGAACGTTTCATAACTGATGAATCAAGAGACAGAGAAAGTCAACATTATTTTAAACACAGAGAGAGAGAGAGAAACAAAATTGCTTCCCTAGGGGGATGGGGGGCGGTTCCACGCTTCCCATGTGTGTGTGTGTGTGTGTGTGTGTGTGTGTGTTTTGTTGTTGTTGTTGTTGTTGTTGTTTGTTGAAATAGTACGTAACCGTTTTTGTTTCTTTTGCACTTCTGTTGGACCGTGCTGAAAAAAATCGGTCTCCGCTCATCTTGGCACTTACATTTAAATTAGTGCTGCATCAGTACCAGAGGTCGTGAACCTAACGCTAAACTAGGAAGAATGAAAAACGATACCTGTATAAGAACAGGGATGCAGATATTCCCGTGAGATTCGAATTTCCTTCCGAATATCCTCTGCACTGTGAATAATTCATAATGCAAAATGGATTGTGCGATTAAAAGGGGCAGGAGCGAGGAAGGGAGGGAAGGCATGTATCTGACCCAGCACTGTTGCCCTTAGAGTGGTTTCTGTATTAACCCTTTCCCTCCCGGGGAATTTGTTCTGCCGGTTCTACTTCCTTCCAGGGATGGTCTCAAAGAGAGTCGTAGCAAACCAGAAACACTGGTGTTTAAGACATCTGTTTCCCCGTGGGGATAAGCAGAATATTGGAACTCGCGCAGGATGTCATACGACGTCACATGTGACAAGCTCTGCCAGTGACTTCATACGACGTCACGTGGGACAGGCTACGCCAATGACGTCATGCGACGTCACATAGGACAAGCTGTGCCAATGATGTCATGGAACGTCCTCAGAAGCAGGGAGAGGGTTACGACAGCGATGTGTGTTCTTTCTTTTGGGCTTAATGAACGTCCGCAGAGACCACAGACGGGGTGGTAGGGACGGGACACGGTTGTCTTTTTGGCTGCTTGGTTAACTTTGAGGCAGCGAGTCTGTGTAAAGCTAAGGTCCTGTGTGTGTGTGTGTGTGTGTGCGTGCGTGCGTGCGTGCGTGCGTGCGTGTGTTGTGTATATGCGTGCGTGCGGATGTGTGTGTGTGTACGTGAGAGAGAGAGAGAGAGAGAGAGAGAGAGAGAGAGACGGGGGTGTGGATGGTTGTGTGTGGGGGGGGGGGGGGGGGGGGGGGGGTTGGGGGGGGGACTCGGAACTTTAATACTCAATTGACGACGGTACCATTAGTGTCCATTTGGACCTGTCAGTCAGAAAGGGAGAGAGGGGGGTGGGGGGGGGAGAGACAGACTGAGAGGCACAGACGAAGAAAGCCGCAAGAACTCGTCATTAGCTAAGAGAGGATGGGACAAACTAGGACGTGCAGTCCCGACAGAATCCGCCACAGCCCTCGCCACAGTCAAGTCAAGGCCTAGGAAAAAGTTCCCGCTGTCTTGGGGCATTAGTACCTCAGTACGGAAGGAGACCTCATTGGCGGTCAGCTTAAATGTCATTCGATCGCCATGTTGTCTCCAGAGCCCAGGAGGGATCAAGAGCAGGGAGGTGGAGCTGGGCTCTCATAGCTGGATGCAGGGATTGTCTTGCTGCTGACAGCCCAGGAGAGATCAAGTGGAGGGAGGTGGAGCTGGGCTCTCAAGAACCCAGGAGGGATCAAGAGGAGGGAGGTGGAGCTAGACTCTCAAGAGAACCCAGGAGAGATCAAGAGGAGGGAGGTGGGGCTGGGCTCTCAAGAACCCAGGAGAGATCAAGTGGAGGGAGGTGGAGCTGGGCTCTCAAGAACCCAGGAGAGATCAAGTGGAGGGAGGTGGAGCTGGGCTCTCAAGAACCCAGGAGAGATCAAGAGGAGGGAGGTGGAGCTGGGCTCTCAAGAACCCAGGAGAGATCAAGCGGGAGGTGGAACTAGACTCTCAAGAACCCAGGAGAGATCAAGAGGCGGGAGGTGGAGCTAGAGCTCTCAAGAACCCAGGAGAGATCAAGAGGAGGGAGGTGGTAGCTAGACTCTCAAGAGAACCCAGGAGAGATCAAGAGGAGGGAGGTGGAGCTGGGCTCTCAAGAACCCAGGAGAGATCAAGCGGGGAGGTGGAGCTAGATTCTCAAGAACCCAGGAGAGATCAAGAGGAGGGAGGTGGAGCTAGACTCTCAAGAACCCAGGAGAGATCAAGAGGAGGGAGGTGGAGCTAGACTCTCAAGAGAACCCAGGAGAGATCAAGAGCGGGGAGGTGGAGCTGGGCTCTCGTAGCTGGATGGTTTGTCTTACTGCAGAGTTGTTCTTCAACAGTTGCGTCTCGAGCAGTGTCTTCGTGAACACTAAATCTGAAGCAGGACGCGGCCCATAGCGCTCGTGCAGAATCAACACACAAGGGAGTTCATTAGCGCTCGAAAGACGTCACACAAACACAACAACAAGGACCTGAGTCGCCTACGGTAACTCTCACCTGGCATGCGTGTAAATACAAGTAAATCCTTATTAGAGGATGTACCTCTGGTGGATTTTATGTATTTGCACGCATGCTGGGTGAGATTCCTCTGGTAGAGTTTATGTACCTTGTATTTACTCGCATGCCAGGTGAGAGTTACCATAGGCGACTCGGGTCTTTGTTGTACTTGAGTGACGACTTTTTGTTGTTGTGTTTGTGTGACGACTTTCGAGCTCTAATTAACTCCCTTGTGTGTTGATACTGTCTTGGTGACTTTGTTCCGCACAGTTGCTGAAGCAGCAATTAGTGGAGTAGGCAAGTTGTTTCACAGTGACGGGGTCCCCACCTCCTTAACGTTGTCGTTCTGGCGGTGGCTGACGGTCTCTTGCGTCTTCGGGTCGGAGCGCGCGGACTAGTCACTTCTCCACCCCACCCCACCCCCACCCCGCACCCCCAGCTTCCCACCGCCTGGTTTTCCCGTCCCTAATAAGCTGTATGGTTTCTGCGGATGTAAAGCACCATGTGTAATTACTTTATGTTGGCTCGGCGGGAAAGAATTTTGTGTGTTCGATTGCTGCAGCCTCTCAGACATGCATAACCCGTAATCTTGCAGACAACGGTGGCCAGTAGATTGTGTAACTGCCATGAGCTGTTGGGCCCAGCGAAATTGCCCATACAGCGTAACAGAAACAATGGCATATATTCCTGTAAAATAACAGAGTAATTGACGGGTTCTTAGGGCTTTGTCCCTCTGTGTCTGTCTCTGTCTGTCTGCCTGTCTCTCTCTCTCTCTCTCTCTCTCTCTCTCTCTCTGTCTCTGTCTTTTCTCTCTCTCTCTCTCTCTCGACTGCTGTTATGGCAGTTTCAAATAGACCCTAATTGTACTGCCCCTCAGTGAGTATTAAAGTTCCGATTTCCCCCCCCTTTCCACACACAACAAAACTCACACCTTCCCCCTCTCTCTCTCTGACTGGCTGTTATGGCAGTTCCATTTACACTCTTCCTCTCTGACTAGCTTTTTGGCATCCTTTACTCTCTCTCTCTCTCTGACTGGTGTTAGGAGTTTCCCCATTTACTCTCTCTCTCTCTTCTCTCTCTCCTCTCTCTCTCTCTCTCTCTCTCTCTCTGACTGGCTGTTATGGCAGTTTCCATATAGACCCTAATTGATAGTGTCCTCAAGTGAGTATTAAAGTTCCGAGTCCCCCCCCCTCCCACACACAAACACTCACACCTCTCTCTCTGTCTGTCTGTCTGTCTCTCTCTCTCTGACACACACACACACACACACACACACACACACACACACACACACACTCTGATACATTACCCTGGCAAATTTATAGCACCGTTTTATGGCCCCATAGAGACCAAAGCGTCGGTGTTGTGTGGCTGTTGGTATGATCTATTTATCTGTCCGCCGTCTTCCTGGGGACAGAGTGTACGGCGGGGAAGCAGGGACTTTAGCAGGAATATCAACAGGGACATAAGCTGATTGCCCGGCACACGCTAAGACCTCTCTGACCACTGGCGCTTTCGGTTCAGTGGGCTCTCACCGGCACAGCCGTCGACTCTTCTGCGCTCTATTAGTTGGACAGTTGTTAGGAGTGCGAGATTTCCGTGCAGCTGCTTTGGCATAGCGGTGAAGCGCTCGGCTGGTAAGCAGATGGACCTCCGTTCGATTCTGATTCGGCTCTCCCTACTCTTCAAAAGTTGTGGTTCACGGACACTGCCGTGTGCCCCCCCCCCCCCCCCACCCCCCCCTCCCACCATCACCACCACCACGGCCACCAGCCCTACCCCGACCATCAAATGAAACAAAATGGCTCACACCGCTGCCCATTTTAATCCCGAGTTATTCTGGTGCTGACAGTGTAACGTTGAGTATAATATATATCTCTCTTGCCCCGCCTCTGTGACGACAGTGTAACGTGGGTATAGTCTTCCTGTCGCTCAGTGTAACGTTGGGTATAGTCTTCCTGTTGCCCAGTGTAACGTTGGGTATAGTCTTCCTTTTGCCCAGTGTAATGTGGGTATAGTCAGTCTTCCTGTTGCCCAGTGTAACGTGGGTACAGTCTTCCTTTTGCCCAGTATAACGTGGGTACAGTCTTCCTTTTGCCCAGTGTAACGTGGGTATAGTCTTCCTGTTGCCCTGTGTAACGTGGGTACAGTCTTCCTTTTGCCCAGTGTAACGTGGGTACAGTCTTCCTGTTGCCTCGCCTCTTTGTGGCGACGGTATAACATTGCTATAATAATTAATCATATAGTCTCCCTCTGCCTCGCCTCTTTAGCTTGTCCCAAATATGCTTTTTAGCATCTCAGGACATTAAACAAAATGTGTGGTATGGCCTCTTTAGGGCTCTGTCCGCGCCAGTTGTTCCCCGGGGACCACTCGGTGTCAAACAGTTTACGCCCTACCAGGGATTTACGGCTAACGTGTACACCGTGCAGCTATACGGTCCGTGGTCTAATCACACCAACAACAAGCAGAGTTTATGACGGTGCCCCCCCCCCCACACACACACACACACACACACCCCCGTACCACTCTCTCTCCCGTTCGGAGGGAGAACGATGCTTTGCAGGAAACAGCAAGGGAGGGGTGGCTGCTGGCTCGCCGCAGGACGCACGTGACCGGTCAACGCACTGGCTGAGCATTGTCGTTATAAATTGATATACACCACTGAGTCACGCTGAGGTGCATTAGGGAGAATAACGTCAGTAGGGTCCGCGTCGTTCCCTTTGGGAACTGGGGCTTTCGCTCGATGCTTGGCGTTTTCATTGAACACGTAACTGGATATCGGAGCTGTGAAAGAATGAATAAATAACGGATCACATTAGCCCCCGTCCGACAGGATTATGGATGACGGAAATCCGCGCTGCGCTTTGCCGGCAATGGTCTGCTGTGGCTGCTTTGCTTGTTGCTCAGCGGGAAAGACTTCCTGTCCGAAACTTATCGATATTTTTCCGAATGTTAAACACCCGGTGCCCTCCAACGGAAAAGACTTCCAGTTCGAAACGTATCGTTATTTGTTCCGAATGTTCAACGCCCGGTGCCTATCCCTCCAACAGAAAAGACTTCCTGCTCGACACGTATCGTTATTTTGTCCGAATGTTCAACATCCGGCTTCCTGACCGACGCGTATTGGTAATTTGTCCGACTGTTATTCTTTGACATCACGCCGAAAACATCCAGTGCCTATTCCTGCAACGAAAAAGACTTCCTGTCC
>JABMCL010001067.1:1312500-1320000 GCA_018857735.1 Alviniconcha marisindica | reverse complement strand
AACTGGGCGTTAAACAAGTGTAACTAACAGCCAGAGGTGAAGGAGATGCAGCTGCATGGCGCTGGAGATAAGGGTGGTTTGGGGAGCAGGCGGACGACGGCAGTGTGGCAATGAGGAAGGAAGCTGGCTGGTAATGGGTCTGTCAGAGATGCCCGCGAACTCGGTTTTTTTACGGTCCCATTATTCCGTCCAGGTCTTACGGGCAACGTACTTGTTCAGACGAAGCCCTCATGAGGACCGACCCAGACCGACGGCTGAGCCTGAATTACAGCCAGTTTGTTCCGGTCCCGAAGTTTCCCGTGTTTTTACGCTTGTAAAGAACCATCTGATGCGGGCATTCGGTTTGCCATCGACTCGGCTTTCGAGCAGACTTTCTGTAACCCAAAACTAGTTGGTTTTGTGTTGTTGCTGCTGCTGCTGCTGTTTTTAGTTGTTGTTTTTTAATTTTAGCTCAGTACTGCGACCGCTGACGCTACTTTCTCTGCATGATTTGGTGAGTTTACTTTTGTATGTTCCGGCGCCCGATTTCACGCTCTGATTATACCGCTTCTCTGTCAGATCTTTGGACAGAATACTGATTTCGCTGACTCGCAGATACGATGCCTTCAAGTCAACCGAGTCTGATCTGTGAAGTGTGTGGAGTCTGATCGCAGGGCAAACTCCAAGCACTCGTTTACGACATCCTTTCCTGGAGGAAGGTGCCGGAACGCGATGCTCGGAGTGTGATCGCAAGGCTGACCCACAGGCATACAGTGACGTCCGGTCAGACGACCAATCCGTTGTGCCACCACCTTTTGCACACTCTCACAGCTGGTCGTATAAGTGGCTTTCGACAGTGCCATACAGAGAGGTCCGTCCCTAATAAGCCTTATGGTTTCTGTGGACGTTAAGCACCATGTTTACTTGCCATACAGAATCCAGGCGAGATCAAGAGGAGGGAGGTGAGCTGGACTCTCACGAAGAAGCAAGCCCAGAAGAGATCAAGAGCAGGGAGGTGGAGCTGGGCTAGAGAGAGAGTTGGGCTTCTTTTGCTTTAGTTGTTTCCCAACGGCGGAGCCGTACGGACATTGTCTTTGTGACTGTTCTGCGTAGCAGTTGGGACAGCAATTGCGTGGTGCGTTGGTCGCTGCACAATGCCGGACGGACACTGCCTTAACATCTGCTGTTCTGGCGGCGTCCACGGCAGCCTTGGTCTTCCGGGTTGGCGCCTTTTTCGAGGTTTCACTCTTCTGTCCCCCTTTTCCCACTCGTCCCCGTCCTAATAGGCCTTCTCGCCTCCGTGGGCGTTAAGCAACAAGTCTCCCCCCCCCCCCCCCCCCCCCCCCCCCCCCCCCATCTCTGTGTGGGACCAGCTGCCACTTGCATTCAGACATACTCATGCGCTCGGTCTAGTCTTCCAAGTCTGCCTTTAGCCCGTTCACTGCCACGCCGTCGCTTCCAAATGACAAACAGAAGTGCCAGATTTGAAATCCGTAAGCCTTTTTCTTTTTTGCGTTAGCACGTGAAAGGATTTCTGTCAAAACCCAAACAGTATCGAAAGCAGATTTGTTATATAAGACGGGGAAATAGACTGTTTGCAGGCCTGTGCGTGCAGTTTTCAGCCCGGAAATTTGACTGGTTGGGGCAGTGAAGGGGTTAAAACCGATCTGCTCTCCTGACGTTCAGCAGTTCCTTCGTCACTCCTTGGGACGTCACCCCTCCCTTCTGTTCTTCCATCACCGTCATCCCTCCCTTCTGTTCTTCCATCACCGTCATCCCTCCCTTCTGTTCTTCCATCACCGTCATCCCTCCCTTCTGTTCTTCCATCACCGTCATCCCTCCCTTCTGTTCTTCCATCTCCGTCATCCCTCCTGTTCTTCCATCACCGTCACCCCTCCCTTCTGTTCTTCCATCACCGTCATCCCTCCCTTCTGTTCTTCCATCACCGTCATCCCTCCCTTCTGTTCTTCCATCACCGTCACCCCTCCCTTCTGTTCTTCCATCACCGTCACCCCTCCCTTCTGTTCTTCCATCACCGTCATCCCTCCCTTCTGTTCTTCCATCACCGTCATCCCTCCCTTCTGTTCTTCCATCACCGTCACCCCTCCCTTCTGTTCTTCCATCACCGTCATCGAGATAATATGCGCGATCATAAGGATTAATGCTGTCTGTAAAGATATGCAATGGAGGGGGGGGGGGGGGGGGGGCGTGTGTGTGTGCACTTGGCACATGCAGTTATGTAGGATCGTTTTTGCTGCGGCTGTATTTTAGTGAGAACTCTGTTACGTTGTAACGTTGTGGTGTGGGTTTGATTCCTGTGTAGGTCCTTTGTGGGATAATTTGTGTAATTTGTGGAGCTTGTGCACATGCGTATAACGCTTTACATTTCAGGAGAAGAGTCAGTTCCAGCTAGTCTGTAGTTTCAACCCGACTACATGTCGGCCGTTCGTGTTGCAGTGCGTGGATTTAGCGGAAATCAGAGAAAGACATTTCCAGACATGTTCCTTAAAGACGTTGTTCGTGAATAGCTGTGTAGAAGATATTTTTACATCCCTGAAGATGTCTCAGATGTCTTTCACCAGATGTAAAAAAATCAAGTTGCACACATAATTGAGATTGTGTTGCGTCCAAAACTGTAAAGCGTCTTCTTTCTTTTTTTCTCTTTTTTTCGGGGGGGGGGGGGGGGGTATATCCTTTGTTCGCCATGATATGATGCCTAAATGTGTAATTTAGAATAATGTTTCGTCATGAGTTGACTCTAGTGCGGCTGATGGGAGGTTTCAACCAAGAACTAAGTAACTGACATTTTAGGCTAGTGCGCAGTACAAATTTTCGCTGTTATGATGATGATGATGACTACTACTACTGTCGTGACACCAACGCTGACAGGACAAAAACAACAACGCACGCACGCACGCACGCACGCACGCACGCACGCACGCACGCACGCACGCACGCACGCACACACACACACACACACACACACACACACACACTCACACATACACAGGCACGCACATACACACACACTGTTTTATGTCGTTTATCTGAACGTCTGATAACATACTAGCGATAGTAATGCTGATTAGGGTCAATTCCTTACGTTGCCTCTGCTTCGTGCAGCCAGTGGTCATAGCAACAGCTCAGAACTTGGATCTGAGGCTTCAAGTCAAGAGCTGTGGTCGGCAGGGACCGACACCACAGCAGCGCAGAAGCGGGGAAGGAGGATCTGTACCTAGGGTCGCACTGTCGACACCAGAACGGTTATGCATCAGGAGAGGCAACGGTGTTGGCCATGCTGCACGTGCTATCAATTGTGAGGGGCAAAATCACAGGACAGTATCCGCAGCTTTCGGCCGAGGAGAAAGGAGAACCGAAGCGGACTGGAACCCACATCTGTCTGCTTATCAGGCTGACACCTTTGTACCGTTAGGCCAAACCGGCTCACCCGGCGGGTCTCCACGAACCCACCCGAAAAACAACAACCCAAAACAAAACACATCAACCCGTAACAAAACAGGGGGGAAAATGACAGTTTTCACCCCAGTGAATGAGGCACAGGCGGATGATGAAAATGAGGATGACGATTACTATCGTGACACCAACGCTGACAGGAGAAAAAAGGAGAAAAACAAAACAGAAGTATTTTGTGTCCGCTTATCTGAGCGTGGGGCACAGGCGGAACACAAACACGTTCCAGGTCAGGGTCACATTATAAAAATGATAATGATAAAAATAAAAAAATGTAAAAAAACCGTCAGTGAAATGTGGTGTTGGGACCAAGTTGGGCTCCCTCGTCACTCTGCTGGAAGGGTGCTTCCTGATGGATCTCTAGGGATGAAAGCGAAGAGCGACGGGTAGATATCTTGAATGCGATCGCTAGGACTGCAGCAGAAGGACCAGTTAACTTCAGCGTGACCCAACGCTGCGGCCCACAAGGAGTGGGAAGGGAACGGAAATCCGTCCCAGCGCCGGCGTTGGTCGTTTTGTGCTGACTTAAGGAGTAGGTCACCGAGGGTCAGGGCATCGAAAGCGAGGGCTGCGGGGTGCAAAAATGGCGAGAGCGTGCAGAGGTGTTTGTCGTCTGCGTCGTGGCCCACACTCTCGAGCCTCGCTTTCGACCTGAGTTACCTGGTGACTTCGCCCCGTGAACGTCCCCTTGGGAATGGTCCAGAGGGATGGCGTTGTGTTGATGTCGGACTTGCTGGAACTGCATGGTGGTCGCGTGCCATGTGCTTGTGGGGGGCTTCCGAACGATATAATACTGATTGAGAAACTGCAACTGATTGAGAAGTTGCATGACACGTATACAAGATCATACGGAATGACTGTGCCTCGCCGGTATGCAAGATCACAAATTAATGGGACTGCTTCGCCTACGTAAATGTAATCGCAAATATCTACGCTCACACGCACGTACTCATACACACGGCATGCACGCACGCAAACGCACACGCACGTGCGCACGCACGCACGCACGCACGCACGCACGCACACACACACACATCTTTTTCTTTCTTTTTTCTGTTCGTTTTGTGTCCAGCTTCAACATTATGAAGACTGACACTTCTAGTGCATGCTGGGTTGTTGTTTCTATAGTCCGCCGAACTCTGGCATGGACTGCAGGATCTTTAACGTGCCTGTGTGATATTTTTGCATGCGTATACACACGGGGGACCTCGGTTTATAGCCTCATCCGAAGGACTTTTGTAGACTCCTGCACAGAATTTGACTGCGGAGAAATCGCAGGGCGGGTGCAAAGCCTAGCACATAACGGTAACCCCCAAACTCCAAGCACTGGTTTACGACATCCTTCCTGGAGGAAGGTGCCGGAGAGCGGTGCTCGGAGTGTTCGGTCACCCATCCATGTGGTGTCCACGCTCCATCGTGCTTAACTCTGGCTTTCAACGGCGAGTGTTCTTGCTCTGCGCCGCTGACTCTCCTCTTTCCAGATGGCCGAGTGTGAGGGAGGGATGGGAGCGGGTCCTACACACGATAAATGTATTGTCTAAATGGCCTCGCGCCGATGTGCACGCGTCTTATCGATCAGCAAGAAGGGCGAATTGTTCACTGAGATAATGAATGGGGCTTAGAGGCCTCACAAATTGGGCTGACTCAGTGGGCAGACAGAAAGGTGTTCAGTCACTTTCTTGAGGTTGTTGCTGTTGATCGCTTTTATATAGTGCAATTCTCCGCACTCGAGCAGACTCACTGCGCTCGCTTGTGATTCAACGTGTATGAATAAATAGCTTTTTATAGCGCGTTTTTGAATCTCCACCGAAGTGGTGTACTTACAGCGCTGGCATGGCTGGTTCCACACGAAACTGCTGCCGTCTCGGCGCGTTCTGTGTACACCATACAGCTATGCACCATGTCCCTTCATGCAAACCACATAATTATGTAAGGTATTTAACTGTAATCTGCCACCAGCACTTTTGGAAAATGGCCGTGGTCGTTTACGTGCTACTGTGGTAACACGGGGGTGGAACGGATACCGAAATAAGAGTCAGCGCAGAAAGCTGACCCTGGAGAAGAAAATTCTCCCGCCGCTCCTGCAGGGATTCGAACCTGCGACCTTTCGACCACGAGTCCGGCGCTCTAACCACTGAGCTATCCCCGCTCCCCGGGGTATAACAGCGAGCTGTCACTATGCCTCACGGGGATCTGGCGTTGTTGTTTTCCGCCCGTCGACTTCAGTTGTGAGAACGCCGGCATGCCGACGCAGTATCAGCTAGTTTTGGTCGTTTTTGACACACCTCCACAGAAACCATAAGACTTATTAGGGACGAGGGGGAGGGGGTATGGAGGTGGGGGGAAGGTAGGTAGGTCGGTTGACATATTAGGGACAAGCTGAGACCAATGCCGAAGCCTGGTTCAATAATTCTTTACGTCCACGGAAACCAGAAGGCTCGTTAGGACGGACAACCCAGGACGGCCACCTCGACTCTCACACAGCTCCTGAACTATGTGCGGTGGGGGGAGAGGGAGAAGGAGATTATATACCTATCGCTACACTGTCACCACCAGAATGACTCCTGCATTAAGATGGGCAGCGATGGGAGCCATTTTAATGTTTCATTGATTGTGAGGGACAGAGTCACAAGACTGTGTCCACAGACCACAACTTTTGAAGAGAAAGGAGAGCCGAAGCGGATTCGAACCGAGGTCCCCCTGCTTACCAGCCTAACACCTTACCGCTAGGCCAAACCGGCTCACGGTTTTCTTTTTTCAGCCTCGTTTCTTTTATAAGTTAACAAGGTTCCAGGCGAGATCAAAAGATCAAGAGATCTTAGAGGAGGGAGGTGGAGCTGGACCTTCAAGTTAGCCCAGAAGAGATCATGAGTAGGGAGGTGGAGCTGGGCTGCGAAAGTTGGACTCCTTTCGCTTCGAGTTGTCCAAGTTGTTCGTCAACAGCAGTGCAACGGACATTGTCTTTGTGACTCTGTCCAAGCACAGCAGTTAAAACAGCAATTGCGCAGTGCACAAGTCGCTAGGCAATAGCGAGGGGCTTCCATTGTTCTGGCGGCGGTCCACGGTCTCTCTGGTCTTTTTCGGACGGTATCCGCGGTCGAGCCTTCACTCTTTCGTCCCCTTCCCCCTCTGTCCCCGTCCCTAATAAGCCATTACGCTTCCGTGGACGTAAAGCAACACTGAAGAAGAAGAAGAAGATAACGTCCCGTCAATCGCAAAGGGTCGTCTCAGGATGAATCACACAGGAGGCCTCTATGAAATTATGTTACTGAAACGGCGATCAACAGATCTGTGGTAGATTCAAACACATGAAAGGCTCTGAATAGCGCTATTTATTTTATTAGGAGAAAACACAACAGGCGATTTTTCGGGGTAATCCCTTTTATCAAGCTACAGGACGACACTCTGACAACAATTAAACGGTGAAAAATGAGATGGAGAGCTAATCTACGGCAGTGCTAGCGATAAATCGTGAAGGAAGACTTGAGGAGAACGATGATAATGGCATGACACGTATCTGTGGTAGATAGTTGCCATGGAAATGTGTGCGGGTGATGCTCACACTCGGAGCTGCCGGGAGCTAGGGCAGGTGCCGGTGCCTGTCTGTCGGGTCAGAGACGTATAGGTATATAGTGAGCTATTTTTTAGTTTCTCTGGTCAAGGGAGTGGAGATTTCAAGGCCTTCTGCCTCGTGCCCGCCGCTGCGTGAAAAGTGGAACGGCTTCCTGCTGCTGCTGCTGCTGGCGGCGGATGAATAACTTAATTACCATACGGCTATATGTAGTCTAGCTCTCTTCAACCGTTGGCCGTTACTGATCTGGTTTAAGTGTCCGTGCGGCCCGCGAGCATTGACCCATGAACCTATACAGGTAGGTCCATGCATTGACCGGAATATTTTGTCGGTCTTTTAAAAGGAGCGTACCGACCCGTACCGCGTCATATATATATTTTTATTTTTTTATTTTTTATTATATTTTATTGCGGGGCGCACCAGCTGAGTGAGAGAAAGACTAGAGAGGGGGGGTCATGACCGGTCTGAAATCATTGATG
>JABMCL010001067.1:1175000-1310000 GCA_018857735.1 Alviniconcha marisindica | reverse complement strand
CGACCCACCTGTGGGACCTTGGGCGCTGAACACGAGAGTTGCTTGCAAACTCCAGGCACTGGTTTGCGACATCCTTCCTCCAACCACTGCCATAGTTGATTACGCCGTAGGTAAAAAACAAACAAACAACAACTGTCAGCTAATGAACAGTTTTTCAACGATGTTCAAATGGGGGTAGGTTTGCAACAGACCACCAAATTATATCAGACGTTTCTTTTATGACTGACCACGATGCTTACGCCAGCACAAATAAAACCAAAATCATTTGTAGTGAATTAGAACTCTCTTATTTTACATGGAGTTGATGCGCCTCATGTTTACGTGGGTGCTTGGGCGCTAGGCTGCTTCCACAGTCATATCAGTACCCAAACCTTTCAGAGGGCGCTGACTGTGTCGGTGGACAGCTGGCAGAGATAAAGAGTACCCCTTCAGTGGTGTAACCAGTTCTGGCAGAGTTTGGAGGAAGGTGCCGGAAAGCGATGCTCAGAGTGTGGGTTGCTTGCTAGCCCTCTGATACTAGCCTCCTGTCCCACAGGGCCACCATTGACGTGTCAAGCCTGGAGCCGGAGTTGACGCACCACTTGGACGTGGAACTGGAGGATGGGGCAGGGCTGTTGAAGTTGTTGTTGACCATCAGCGGTACCTGCACCACTGATGCACAGTCCGACCTCTGCAACTACACCCCAGACTCCCGACAGCAGGACCAGCTCAGGCGAAAATATGTACGGACATGATTGAGAGTGATCTATACCACTGGTCCATTTTTTTTCCTAACACTGCATGTGGGAAACGAGAGCCCAGCAAAATTTGCCAAAGTTCAGGCATTTAAAAAAAAATAAAAAAATAAAAAAATAAAAAAAAGTTCCTACACTCTGTGTCAGGACTTTCCCAGTGAAACAGGACTGAAAAGGGAAAAGCAGATTTGACGTTTAGAAGCTAGCTGTTACAAACTTGACGAGATCGTATTAATTGCCGCACTGCTGATTCAGTCAGGCCGGTCAGTCACTTAGCTAGCCAGCTAGTTTGGGTTTGACTCCTGGGAGAAACAGAATGATGGGGCTTTTTCAGCAACTTCCCAGTCAACACCCATGCAGACACACCAGTGCCTGTCTAACACTGTGCACAGTCACACCAAAGGCTGCGATACACCTTTGATCATGGTCACATGGCTACAGGATGTAGGATCAGTTGCCATGGAAAAAAACAAGAAACCCTGACGTTACTGTCAAGCGACTGATCTTGTAATGTAGGTTTCATGTTTGCTTTGTTCACAGATGGGAGTAATAATGACTGTAATAATCACAGTCTGTTGTTTCTCATAGAAACTGATTGTACACCATGTTGTTGTCATATGACTGATCAAAAGTGGATCAAAGCCTTCAGGTTATATATGATAATAATAACAAACACCCAGGCATGCATGCATGCATGCACACACACACACACACACACACACACACACACACACACACACACACACACCACACACACACACACACACATGACACGTGTGCATACACACACACACACACACACACACACACACACACACACACACTGACACGAGTGCATACACACACACACACACACACACACACACACACACACACATGAGCACGTGTGCATACACACACACTCACATGAGCACGTGTGCATACACACACACACACATACACACATGCACACACACACACATGAACACATGTACACACACACACACACACACACACACACACACACACACAAGCATGCACGCACGCACGCACACACACACACACACAAGCATGCACACATGCACACAGACACATACACACACACACATGATTGCTTGCATGCATCTGCATTCCCCCCCCCCCCCCCCCCCCCTGCAGCGCACACACACACACACACTACATATAGACATGTGTTACTGGTGAGGGGTTGGTAGAAAAGAGAAGAAATATCATATGTTGAAGATCAATTACATATCTTTTGATGGGAGCCAGTGGTACTGGAAATTTGTAGGCTTTTTGATAATAAGAGCAGAATAACCAGCACCACAACTGGAACAGCTCCTGGTGCAAAAACCAAATCAAACCGGCTTCTGTTTCCTGCTGGTAATCTCAGAATAATTACTAGTGAGAAAAAAAATCCTTCCATTTTGTTTTTAACTGTTCCTGAAAGTATTATGATTATAAGAATAAGTAAATACCAGGGTGCCTAAATTAGCACTGACATTTGTTATTTTCACTTTGGCTTGCCTGCATTTGCATTCAGTATTGGTTGTTATGATGAAACTGAGACAAAATATCAATGTGTCAGTGTTACGGTTTGAATTCTGAACTGTTTTGATACCAAGTGATGTGCAACAATGTGTGTTTTTCAGAGTTTTCTTAAACTGTCCAGCTTGTCTGATGTGGGCCATCTCCAAGTCAAAGGTAGACAGTAGAGACAGCAAGTGTCTTTGTTGATTTGTCTCTTGCTCTCTGCTGTTTCATTGTCTGTTGTTATCTGTTGTTTCTTTGTCTCGTGCTGTCTGTTGTTTCATTGTCTGTTGTTATCTGTTGTTTCATTTGTCTCTTGCTATCTGTTATTGTTTCACCATCTGTTGTTATCTGTTGTTTCTTTGTCTCTTGCTATCTTTTGTTTCATTGTCTGTTGTTATCTGTTGTTTCTTTGTCTCTTGCTATCTGTTATTGTTTCACTGTCTGTTGTTATCTGTAGTTTCTTTGTCTCTTGCTGTCTACTGTTTCATTGAATCTTCTTCTTACTATTAGAACTCTGATCATAAGTGTTGCTAATGTTGCAAATATTGTAAATATTGAGAAAGTAAATATTGAGAAAGAACTCTTTTATTTTTTATTTTTTATTACCTCCTTTTCTAAGATGTTGGTGATTATTGATGTAATGTAAAGAGTATTTATAAGGCATTTACACCTAATGTGAGCCTCAAGTGCACAATGATGACATTTGATGACATTTCCCTTTGAGCCTTTTTTTTCTTTTTTCTTTTCTCAGTGAAACAAAGCCTAACCTCAAATAGTTGTGCTTCATCAGAATGTTAAGCCATGTTGATTTGTACGTCGCTGTATTGCTCAAGTTCATATTTTGCAAAGTAATGCACACACACACACACACACACACACACACACACACACACACACACACACACACACACACACACACACACACACACACACACACACACACACACACACACACACACACACACAATGAAACAATTGTAAGTGTGGCACATGAGCATGCAAGCCATGCTGTACAAGTCCAGTTGTTTGTTTCAGGTGGTCATTTCTTGTCTATTTCAGTGCTTTAGAATTCTTTTTAAAAAGGGATAGTTCTGTGAAGTTAAAAAAATTCAGAAACAAGGATGATTGTTGGCTTTCTAAAACAAGAGCCAAATATAAAACCTTGAAAGGAATGCTAATTTAATATGACAGTACGAAACTGTTTTGTATACAGTACAATACAGTACAACTTTATTGTCTCTGTGTAGAGAAATTTGCTTTCTGGCTCGTCATTTACATAAAAAACATTCAATACAGTTAACAATAAAACATCAACAACTCAATAAAACACGGAGCTAAAAACCGCTCAAATACAAGGAAAATACTTAACAATAACAACGTACACACGCACACACGCACGCACCCACCCACACACACACATTATTTTTCTGGCTCACCAATAACTTAAAACATTCAATAAATTACAATAAAACAAAATTCCTTAAACAACAAAACACTAAAATCAAAACACTCAGTTGACCACAACATATAAATTATAGGCAGCATTTATGAAGTAACATATTAAATCCAGGCTGTATATAACTCCTCACACGCACGCACGCACGCACACACACACACACACACATTATTCTTCTGGCTCACAAATAACAAAAACATTCAATAAATATTATAATAAAACAATCATTCCTTAAGTAAACATCAAAACAATAAAATCAAAACACTAAAATCAACCGCAACATATAATAGGTAGACAACATTTATGAAGCAACATTAAATCCAGGCAATATATATATATAAATTTCACACACACACATACACATGCACACAAGAAAAAAACAATCGCACACGCACGCACACATGCACACACCAGCCCCCACCCCCCCCCCCCCCCCCCACACACACACACGGCACACACTCATATGCATGCACACAAGTAAATTGTCATGGGCAATACTGCACACAATTATTATTAGTCAACTCAGAATTAAGACGGTATGCTAATATATCATAAACCTGAAGTATACTGGGTTATTTTGCCAGTGAATTAAAAAAGTAACTTAAACATCCATCAGATCAACCCTGTGATCATCAGATCAACACTATCACAGGGTGAGTAAAGCTGAGCCTTGAAACCCACAGGGCCAACATATTAAGTAGCCGAGAATTTAAAACAGAAATAGCACTTGGGATAAAAGATTTTTTGTACACATTCTTCCTGGCAATTGGCGCTTTGTATCATCAGCCTGACCGGAGTTTCTGAAACTGAGAAAAGAGGGGGTGCTTTGCGTCGTCTAAGATCCGCGCAGTTTTCCGTTCAACTGCTGTAAGCACTTAGGGAGTCTCGTTTTGCACCAATTATCTGGGTATTGCCATTTTAAATAGGGTTCCTTTTAACTTTTTTTTCTCTCCAGTTTTTATGCATTTGAGACTCTTCTGTGACTTCAGCACAGAAGTTCACCCAGTAAAAGTGGATGAGAGATTTGTGTGGCCACCCATTCTCCTGCAATGTTATGATAATAAATAATCATGAATAATATTGAATATATAATTGCTCCCTCAAGGGAGCTCTTAGTGCTTTGCAAGGGAGATACAGTGTGCAGCAGGTAAGCCATCAAAATGTATAGGAATCTAATGCAATACATATGAACACTTTTACATTTAAGTAAAATGCATTCTGCCTTTAAGCATATCAACTTTTTGAAGATTGTTCTCAAGTGGTGCAGTTTTCAAGGCAAATGGACTGAAGCCAGCATATCAACTTTTTAAAGCTTGTTGTGGTGGTGTGAAGACCTGTTTGATGTTGTGCAGTTTTCAAGGCAAATGGCCTGAAGTCAGCTGACCTGGGAGGTCAGAGTGACCCTTTCTGTGTCCTGGAGCTGGTCAACGCTCGACTGCAGACACACACGGAATACAAAACACTCAACCCGGAGTGGAACAAAGTCTTCATTTTGTGAGTGCACTTCTTTTGCATTTGTGTCATGCATATATCAACTGGCTGTAGTAGCAGCGTTGTAATATTTAGTTAGTTAGTTCTTGGATTTTAATGTCCTGTCAGCCACATAGGATCACCAGTCCTAAGCGCAAATTACATGTTCATTTGTTTTTTTTACACCGACTTAAAACACAAGTTGCTAAATCGCAATTATAATTCACTGTTGCGATGTCAAAAACTAGCCATCCATCTAACCATCAATGCACAACAGCACATCTTTTGGTCCTGTTTATGTTCCATAGAACTCAGCATGGGAACCTGCTTAAATTGCCTATGACTGTGAGCAAGATGGCCTGTTTTATTCTACAGGCCTAAGCAGGAAGCTGCATTGGCCAAAACTAATGCAGTTAAACAGCAGGGAGAGGATTTGGACCAAGTGAATAGAGCAGGAAGGTAGAAATTAGGACAAGGAAGAAATTCCTGGCAGTGGGCGAAGCATGCGTGGCCGTATTCTGGCTTACTCCAGGATTTAAAGGGAGGACACTTGTCAGCTCTGGGTTCTCCGCAGAGGGGGCCTTAATTTCTGTGGGCACAGCACCCACTGTGGAGTTATACACTGAACACGATAAAGAAGATTTGTACAGCATCCGACCTTCCACAGTAAATCAGTAGACCACAATTTTTAATGACAACACTAGAAGTGCACATGCACAGGCGCATATGTCGGAGGGGGGTGGGGGGTTAAAGCACACATGGGTTGGAGGGGGGTGGGGGGTTAAAGCACACATGGGTCAGAGGGGAGGGGGGTGGGGGGTTAAAGCACACATGGGTCAGAGGGGAGGGGGGTGGGGGGTTAAAGCACACATGGGGGGTTGGGGAGTAGTGTAGTATGTTATGAAAAGTCCTTGTTCAACTATTTCAAAAGCTGTTTTGTGTACACCTCTTTGTGTACACCCATGCAAACCAAGCTCTGATCAGGGACCACCTGTGTTGTGATCACAGTTTCTGGATTTTTGGACTGGCCTTTCCAGGTGACTTCGGTGTTATGGAGCAGTCTCACGCAATTATTTGTGTGCATATGTTGTTGTGCGCGGAGTGATTAGGCTATATATTTTTGGCATGTAACGCTAAATGGTTTGTGATTCCAGTGAATAAGATATAGATGCAGCAATCATGGCTGGAACAGTTAGTGTGTCTTGCAATCACACCATGTACCAGACTGCAATAATATTTATCTTTTCCACTTTGCCTTCCCATTGAAAGCACTCTAACTCACTGTGTCTTCCTTCTCTCTTATCTCCTTTTCCTTTCCATTGCTAGCGCATTAACTCACTGTGTCTTTGTTCTCTTTTATTTCCTTTTCCATCCCAGGGATAGCACACAGCTCACTGTGTCTTCCCTCTCTTTAATCTCTTTTTCCACTCCAGCATTCCCATTAATAGCACGCTGACTCCTGGTCTTCCTTCCCTTCTTCTTTGATCTTCATTCCCACTGAATCCCGCTCACTCACTTCTGACTTCCTCCCTGTTCCCTTTGCTGGTGAAGAGCTGTTCTTCCCCAAAACATTCTCTTTTTTTTCTTCTTTTGCTTCTGCCCCTCGTAGTGCTTTGACTTTGTCGATGTCCGTTCTTAATGCTTGTTGGATGATAATACTGTGGTTTCAGTAAGGTTCGTGATATCCACTCGGTTTTGGAGGTGACAGTGTTTGATGAGGACCGGGACAAAAAAGTGGAGTTCCTCGGCAAGGTGGCCATACCTCTTCTCAGGGTACGTGATTTAGTTAGTCAAGGATGATGGGGGGGGGGGGGGGGAGTAGCACCTCAGTGGTTCCACTTTCTTGGCAGGGTCATCTTCCATTTTCAGGATGAATGTTCTGTACAGGGAAGGTGTTTTTTGTTGTTTTTTTTTTTAGGTGTATAAGAGATTCACAGTCTAAGTGCATGCAATAACGTGCAAATATCACAATGCAGTAATGTGCAGATATCACAATGCATTAACGTGCAAATGCCACAAGAATTATTTGAGTACAATATGTACCATTATTAATTATGGAAGTGTGCTGTAAACTAGACAGTATCACACCCATATGATTGTCATATAACACTTCTTCTGGCTGTAAAACTGCTGTGTGTAACAACTGTTGCAGATCCGGAATGGTGAGCGGCGATGGTACGCTCTGAAGGACAAGAAGCTGATGCATCGCACCAAGGGAGCCATCCTCCTGGAGATGGACCTCGTCTTTAACCATGTATGTACACCTGCACTGTGTATGGACCTCGTCTTTAACCATGTATGTACACCTGCACTGTGTAAGGACCTCGTCTTTAACCATGTATGTACACCTGCACTGTGTATGGACCTCATCTTTAACCATGTATGTACACCTGCACTGTGTAGGGACCTTGTCTTTAACCATGTATGTACACCTGCACTGTGTAGGGACCTCGTCTTTAACCATGTATGTACACCTGCACTGTGTATGGACCTCTTCTTTAACCATGTATGTACACCTGCACTGTGTATGGACCTCATCTTTAACCACATACGTACACCTGCACTGTGTAGGGACCTCGTTTTGAACCATGTACATATGCCAGCACTGTGTACCCATGAATGAATGGGACCTGGTCTTTAACCATGTATGTACGCCAGCACTGTGTACCCATGAATGAATGGGACCTGGTCTTTAACCATGTACGTATGCCTGCACTGTGTAGCCTATGTACATACACACACACACACACTGCCATGAGTGAGTGGGACCTGGTCTTTAACCATGTACTTACACCCACACTGTTTACCCATGAGTGAGTTGGACCTGGTCTTTAACCATGTACTTACACCCGCAATGTATACCCATGAGTGAATAGGACCTGGTCTTTAACCATGTACTTACACCCACATTGTATACCCATGAATGAATAGGACCTGGTCTTTAACCATGTACTTACACCCACACTGTGTACCCATGAGTGAATGGGACCTGGTCTTTAACCATGTACTTACACCCACACTGTGTACCCATGAGTGAATGGGACCTGGTCTTTAACCATGTACTTACACCCACACTGTGTACCCATGAGTGAATAGGACCTGGTCTTTAACCATGTACTTATGCCAACAATATATACCCATGAGTGAATGGGACCTGGTCTTTAACCATGTACTTACACCCACACTGTGTACCCATGAATGAATGGGACCTGGTCTTTAACCATGTACTTACACCCACACTGTGTACCCATGAGTGAATAGGACCTGGTCTTTAACCATGTACTTACACCCACACTGTGTAGGGACCTGGTCTTTAACCATGTACTTACACCCGCACCTGGTCTTTAACCATGTACTTACACCCAGACTGTGTAGCCTTGAGTGAATGGGACCTGGTCTTTAACCATGTAGGTGTGCCCACACTGTGTAGCCATGAATGAATGGATGAACTTAATGTCACATGGGTTTTACAGGAGTCGCAAACAGGGAGAGAAGCCATGCTTTGCCTAGGTCATGAGCTAAGAAGGGTTGATTGAAAGAAGGTATCAGACTTGCACATATATGGCTATACCATGTTAGCTGATATATATATATATATATATATATATATATATATATATATATATATATATATATACTGCACACTTGAGTTGTTCTGGCCTTACTGATCACTGAGTGTGCCTTGTCAGCTAATTCCAGCCTTCTTCTGATTCTTTTATTGCTAGTGAGCGTTCAACCTTGACACTGCATGCGTTTTTTTGTAGTTTAGTTTGTATGAAATATTCTTGGATTTTAACCTTCTTTCAACAACATGGCACCACCTCAGAAGAAAAATGTTAAATGGAAACTAAAACAGAGAAGCTTCAACCGGCCCCATGGCTAGGAATGGCATAAAAAATAGTCCTGTGTGTTTCAAGATCCAAACACGTAAAAGTTAAAAAGAATGCGTATTTGATGTAACAAAACACAACGTGTTTTTTCAGGGTAGGCCTTTTTTTCAAGCAACAAAGCAACACTTAAATAACAGTTAAAGGGTAAAAAAATGAACAGCAGGCTACTTATCTGCTTGTGGTTATGATGTTTTGGTGTCCAGTGTTTGCTCAGCCTATACTCAGACTCATAAAGATGTGCAGTCACCGCCTGTTATCCGCCTAACTGTTTGTTTCAGGTCAAGGCAGCAGTGCGCACAGTCAACCCAGCAGAGGAGAAGTTCATGCAGATAGAGCCCAAGTTCAAGATCCACCTGATGAAGCGCAACATCGACCGGGTGTCGCAGCTCATCTCCACCTTTGTGGAGGGCGGCAAGTTTCTCCAGAGCTGCTTCAGCTGGGAGTCCACTCCACGCAGCGCTACCGCCTTCATTGTGAGTTTAAAACACATGTCAGAGGCACACTGATCGAAATGCACTGGATTACCACCTACCGCCTTCATTGTAAGTTTAAAACACATGTCAGAGGCACACTGATTGAAATGCACTGGATTACCACCAACCGCCTTCATTGTAAGTTTAAAACACATGTCAGAGGCACACTGATTGAAATGCACTGGATTACCACCTACCGCCTTCATTGTAAGTTTAAAACACATGTCAGAGGCACACTGATTGAAATGCACTGGATTACCACCTACCGCCTTCACTGTGAGTTTAAAACACATGTCAGAGGCACACTGATTGAAATGCACTGGATTACCACCTACTGCCTTTATTGTGAGTTTGAAACATGTGAAAGATTAAGAGGCAAAAGAATAGTAATCCGCTAGATTACCACCTACTACCTTCATTGTGAGTTTAAAACATGTGAAAGACTAAGAGGCACACTGTAATCCGCTGGATTACCACCTACCACCTCCATTGTGAGTTTAAAACATGTGAAAGACTAAGAGGCATATTGTAATCTGCTAGATTACCACCTACCACCTTCACTGTGAGTTTAAAACTTGTGAAAGACTAACAGGCACACTGTAATCCGCTGGATTACCACCTACCACCTTTATTGTGAGTTCAAAACACACAAAAGATTAAAAAGAGCACTGATTCTAATCTGCTGGTTTTAATTAATTTAATCTACAACTAACTTGGTAAACAACTGCCAGCTAAGTTGACAGACTTCTTCAGTTTCATTGTTTGTTTATGTATTATCTGTGTGTAACTGGAAAAAGGTGCTTGCACTAAACATGTGCATGGTTATATATTGTCTAATTAAAATCAGTGTTCTTTTTAAACTTTGGTGTATTTTGATCCTGTTTTAAATTGCCTTCAAAATCTTTATCACATTTAAAAAATAAAAATAAAATGTTTTACATTATATTGTGAATTGTTAGAGATGGGGAAACCAACAGAATGTTTTTGTTTTTTTTACCCATTCTTAGTGGTTTGGGAATGTTTATGGTTACCAGGATGGAGATTTGGGTGATTATTGACCGGTATGATGCACTGGCATCTTCTCTGGGGGCATCCCACAGTTGGGCACTGTAGGTGCAGACACTAAGGTTCCCTCTGTTGAGAACCCAGCGCTGACAAATGTTTTGCCTTAAACTCCTGGAATAGGTAAGAATATAGCCATTCCTCTTTTGCCCACTGCCAGGAATTCCTTCCTTGTCCAAAAGTTGACCTTCTCGGTCAGTTCACCTTCACTTTTTCCAAACACTCTCCCTACTTTTCAACTGCACTGGTTTTGACTGATGCAGTTTCCCAGAATAAAACAGATCCTCCTGCTTGTTGCCACAAGCAATTCAAGCAGGTTCCTGCTTAGAGCGGCTGTGATTGTTTATATAAATTGGCATCAAAACATGAGTAACTGTGCATCATGACAGTCAGTTAGACATGTTTGTGATTTGATCAGTTTTGTTTAATTTTGTCCTGACTACATCAAAGGCAGTCTGTCTCAGTTGTAGATAAAACATATTGGGATGTACAGATTGTTGACCTTTTTGGCTTGGTTGTTGGCTGTTGATTGTGTTGTGTGCTGAACATTCAAGATTCAAGATTACTTTATTATCTCATCAGAGAAATTAAAATGTGGCTGAACATTAACCACATCACAGTACACAATAACACATGTTTTATATTTTAAAACTCAAAGAACAGTTATTGAATTAAGCCAGCTGTCTGCTTGTGTTTTGGTGACTTGCTTTTTGACCTGGTGTGCAGTAACTGTGCATGTGTAATTCAACCCAGAGTGACCCTGTGCGGTAACTGTGCATATGTAATTCAACCCAAAGTGACCCTGTGCAGTCACTGGGGCGTTAAAAATCCAAGAACTGTTTCTGGGGCCAGTGTAGCCATCATCAACCCTCACCTATTTGCACCGCTGAAACTGGGTTTGGGGAAAACTTGTGGAGCTTACTAGAATCCATAGTTAGGTTGCCATGGTAAAGGTGTAACTTGTTCAGATTTTATTGATAGTTGCGATGTCAGATGTGGTGTTGCAATGTGTCAGGTGTGTATATGTGCTGTGTGTGTGGTTTTGTTGCTCTGCGTGAAGGGTCGCTAATGAAGGTGTGGTGTGGCTGTGACAGGTGTATTGTGTGGGGTGCATCACTGTCTGTGTTGTTGCCAGGTGTTGTTCCTTGTGATTGGGAGCTCACAATGTGATGGATTTAGTGCATGTCAGGTGTGTGTGTGTGTGCGCATGTGCATGCCTGCGTGCATGTGTGTGTGCGCATGTGCATGCCTGCGTGCATGTGTGTGTGTGTGTGTGTGTGTGCGCGCATGTGCATGCCTGCGTGTGTGTGTGTGTGTGTGTATGTGTGTGTGTGTGTGTGTGTGTGTATGTGTGTGTGTGTGTGTGTGTGTGTGTGTGTGTATGTGTGTGTGTGTGTGCGTGCGTGCATGCGTGCGTGCATGTGTGTGTGTGTGTGTGTGTGTGTTAGGAAATGTATCAACTGGTAAAGTTGATCAAGTGTTCCTGGTGATCATCTGGCATTGGTATGCCAGGTGTAGTTAGTATCAACTGCATGTTGCTATTGGTCAGGTGTTGCTGCAGATGATGTGGCATTAATGCTGTGTTGTCAGGAGTATGTGTGTGTGTGTGTGTGTGTGTGTGTGTTGCTACACATCAGGTGTTGCTGAAGGTGATGTGGCATTAACGCTATGTTGTCAGGTGTGTGTGTGTTGCTATGCATCAGGTGTTCCTGGTGATGGTGTGGAACTTTGAGCTGTACATGCTGCCCATCACGCTGCTGCTGATCTTCCTCAAGAACCTGATCATTGCTCAGATCGTTGGGGCCTTCAAACGGGAACCTGTGGAAGACGTGAGTGAATCTGCTCTGTCCGCTTTAACGTGAAGCTCCAGTGCAGGGCCCCACAGATTTTTCCCATTTATTTTCCCTTTGCATTGTTCATTAGGAGTTTCTGCCATGGAAAGTCCAGGTGACCTTCCCCAAGGAAAGCCTGCCGCCTCAGAGTCATGGTACTCACCCTGTTGCTTTGTCCTGATCTGGCTGGAATTTCTGCACAAGTCTGCTAGAGGAGCATTCTTGAGATGTGGGATCTTTGCCATGTGCATACCTGTCATATATGACATTCATTGTTCAACCTGTCGACAGTTACCAAGACCGCTACCTGTAAAAAGTTAAGGAGGAGGGGTACGGATACTGATCAAACTGGAATGAGAACTGTTTGAATTACTCAACCCCACTGTCTCTAAGTTTGATATTAAATATAACTTGTATGTAATAACTGGATACTGAGCCTGTCGCATCTGAGCCTAGCTTTTGCTGTAAGGCATTAAACTGTTGATGAAACCTCTTTCCAGATGCAGTTTACACACCCTCCTTTCGCATTCCACATGGCCATATATATGTGAATCAATGTATATATATATGCATTCTGTTCATAACTGAATGCTCGACATCACATTTTATGGTATTCAATGTTTTTGTTTGAGGTTTGTTTAATAAGAATATGATTTGTTCTTTTAATGTTCTTACAGATCCTTGTTCAGTCAGATAAATGCTGTCTTAGGTATTTTTCATGCTTCTGGGACTCAGTTCTACTGTGTGCAGTTTCCTTCAGGGACCAAATGCACAATTATTTGATGTTAAAATGGCACTTTTTTTGTTTTTTTGTTTTTTGTTGTTTGTTTTGCTGTTTGTTAAATTCTGCTCAAAACAGCATTATATTCTTGAGATTTGTGCTGTGTAACATATGGCATAGGGCATACGTTCTTTATGGTACACATGTTGTAATTTTGTTTTCCCCTGTGTAAACATATGTTTTTCCCTCTGCACCAGGACTACTTTGACGAGGATGATGAGGATGAGGATGAAGAGAAAGAAAAGGTAATTAACAATAAAACATCCACTGCAGTCCTGTTAAGCCTGCATGCTGTACTTGCAATGTCCACTAAAGAAAGCTGTGTAATCCAGTGTTGTTGTCCAACTTGTATTGATGTTGTTGCTGATTCAGTTATAACCAACCCGTTGGGATATGGAGCACAGCATCATTAAGGAAAAACGTGGCATGCACAAAGTACCTCCCTGTTCCCAGTGATTCATGTCTTTTCATAGTTCAGGAGCTGTGTGAGAGTCGAGGTGGCCGTCCTGAGCTGTCCGTCCTAACGAGCCTTCTGGTTTCCGTGGACGTAAAGCTATATTGAACCATGCTTCGGCATTGGTCACAGCTTGTCCCTAATATGTCAGCTGACATCTGAGGACATTAAGCAACACTACCTACCTACCTACCTCATGTCTTTGCTTGGAGACACATGTGTGTTGTGTTTCTGGTGGCACATACTGTCACCCTGGTAGATTTACTGAAGTCAGTAAAAAACAAAATAATAAAGGTGCTGGTCCAGCTTTACAGCTTCAGCTTGCTGCAGCAAATTGTGCCTGCGCTGCATGGTAGTTTAAATAAAACTGATCAGGAGAAAGGGAAACGGGAGAAGAGTTCAGCGCTTTGCTGTGCTGTTGGTGAGTGAGAGCCTTTGCGGGCGTTAGGTAAAGGGGCACTGCTGTACTGACTGAAGCCCCAGCGCCAGGCACTCCCTCCCCTTGGCTTTTTGCTAATGGCGCTCTGTGTGGCCACTGCACAGTGTTACACATGATATTGCCACAGCCATTTGCAGATGGCATTCTGTGTGTGGCCACTGCACAGTGTTACACATGATATTGCCACAGCCATTTGCTGATGGCATTCTGTGTGTGGCCACTGCACAGTGTTACACATGATATTGCCACAGCCATTTGCTGATGGCATTCTGTGTGTGGCCACTGCACAGTGTTACACATGATATTGCCACAGCCATTTGCTGATGGCATTCTGTGTGTGGCCACTGCACAGTGTTACACATGATATTGCCACAGCCATTTGCTGATGGCATTCTGTGTGTGGCCACTGCACAGTGTTACACATGATATTGCCACAGGCATTTGCTGGTGGTATTCTGCATGTGGCCATTGCACATTTTTACAAATGAAAGGGCCACAGTTGTTTGCTGATGGCATTCTACATGTGACCATTGCACAATGATACACAGGAAAAAGGGCCACAGTTGTTTGCTGATGGCATTCTGCATGTGACCATTGCACAATGATACACAGGAAAAAGGGCCACAGTTGTTTGCTGATGACATTCTGCATGTGGCCATTGCACATTGTTATACAAGAAAAAGGGCCACAGTTATTTGCTGATGGCATTCTGCATGTGGCCATTGCACATTGTTATACAAGAAAAAGGGCCACAGTTATTTGCTGATGGCATTCTGCATGTGGCCATTGCACATTGTTACACATGATAAAGCCACAGCTGTTTGCTTCTAATGTAAAACAGTGCACTAATAAGTAATGTAATGTTGATGATGGCATTCTGCATGTGGTTTAGCCCTGAATATAGCCCTATGTGGTTGACATGGCTTGTGTGTGGCCGCTGCATGATATTACACATGATAGGGCCACAGCTGTTTGCTCCCAGTGTAGAACAGTACTCTAATATAAGGAGTACTGAATGATAACATTTTTTGATAACCAACGTGCATCAAGCAAAACTGTTGCTTATCCTTTGAAGGTGGTTGCATGTATATGTTGCTTTTTAAGTGGACAGTGGTGTGGGTTTTTGTTGTTGTTGTTGTTGTGTGTGTGTGTGTGTGTGTGCATGTGTGTGCGTGTGTGTGTGTGTGTTTAGTGCTTCTGTGGTGTACGTTTATATCAGTTGCAATTTTTGTCTGTCTGTTTAGAATGCCAAAGCAAAGGTAATGACTGCTTTCTGGACTAGACTTGTTTTCTTTGAGTACAGCGTTTGCAGTGAATCTTTGGGTCTAGCTCAGTGGGTGTGCACCATTTTTACCTGACTTGCTGTCCACAAACTTCCTCTGTCCTTCAACATTAGCCATCTTACGCAGCCTTTGGGTCTGTTTGCCGTGTGTCTTCATTCTGCAGCGTGCCTGACTTTACTGCTCGTCATTTTCATTTCACTCTTCTTCTAATTCTAGCTCCTAGATATATCTAGCATCTAATTGCTTGTTTTTTGAAAAGAAAAAAACTAAACAAAAAAACGTGTTGAACATTCATTGTACACTTCTGATTTTTGTTGTTGATGTTTTTCTTGTTTTTCCATTGACATACAAAAATTTCAGTGGAGAAAAAGAGAGAGAGAGAAGAAAAGAAGGAAAACATGTACTAAAATTGTGTTCAGAAAGTACACTTTTTATTCATATTTATGGTTGTTAAAACACAAGCTTTTTTTGTGTGTGTTGTTTTTGTCACACACTGAGGCGTAATAAGAAAAACATGAATGATTTTCATGAGCTTTTTTTTTTCTTTTTCTTTTTTCTTGCAGCTGACAATGACTTCTGAAGTAAAAGTCTTTATATAAATGTTGAATTAACTGCTAACTGTTTTGTTTTCATTTTTCATTAAAATTTTAGAAATGACTAACTCTCATCTCATTTTGGGTTCTTTTCCCAGTTCATGGCTATTTTCAGCGTGCTCAAAGTAGTAAGGGGAGAGTGTTTACGTTTATGTTTGTTTTGTTTGAGTCACGTTTTATTTTTTCAACATTTACTAGCTGTTCTGTTCTTATTTGTTTGTTTTACTTGTTTTCAAGTTGGACAGTTAATTTTATTTGTTGTTGAGAATTAAATCATTGCTCTCTAAAAGGAGATATTGGGAATTTATAAACATGTTGCATACATTGTAAACAATCCAATCAAGAGAGAGAGAGAGAGAGAGAGAGAAGTTAGTTGGGCCCAGTTTGTTGTCAGTCAAATGAAATGAAAAAATGTAGCACTACCTATATTGTACTTTTCTGTATATAATAATAATAATAATAATAGCTGTCATTTCTGTTGCCCAATATCTGACTGACTAAGTTGAATATGCAGTGCTGTGCAAGAGCAATGAAAATGTATGCATAGAACCTCAAAAATTATATATAAACATATTGTATTCCGCTCTAGAAATCCTCTTTATTATTATTATTATTATTATTATTACACACACATACATGCATATACGCACATGCATGCACACATACATGCATGCACACACACACACACACACTCACACGCAGAGGTGCACAAAGGGAATGTGACATGGAGTGAGAGAGGAGGAGTGTGGTGCAAAAGAAAGAAGATAGAATTTCAAATTACTTGTGGTGTTGTTTGTAGAGGTGAGTCTTTGTGACAGATGTCAGAGAGGAAAGAGAATTCTATTGCTTTGGAGCACAGTAAGAGAATTAGCATTGGCAAAAGGTTTTTGTTTTAACACGGGGAACATGAAGTATGTGTGTCTACAGAAGAATGAAGCATTTCCATCTTCTTCTTCTTTTTTTTACTTTCTTTTTGTCACAGCAGTGCATCTACAGTGTTCTTGCATGCACATTTTTATTTGTGTTCTTTTTGTTATGTTTAGTTTCCTTGTATGACTGTTTGCGAGTCAACTGCTGAAAATGTTTCATTGAATAGTATACTGTATGCACTCTTCGTAATATATGCCAAAACCTAGTTAGACAGGACTTGCAGGATGACCTAGGTGTTACAGTGTGTTTTCTCAGATATAGATTTGCAGAAGAAATCTAGGATAATGTTGGAAAAGAAAACTGTGTGTGTGTGTGTGTGTGTGTGTGTGTGTGTATGTGTGTGTGTGTGTGAATTTGAAAGACACACTGTAATTATGTTGTCTTGTTTTTTCTTTCTTTTGCAACCCCCCCCCCCTCCCAGTACTTGATGTTTGTTTTTATTATATATATATATATACATGTGCTGTTAGTATGCAGTTTTAACCACTTGCTATTGTGTTGTGTAACTTCAAACAGATTAACGACAAGGTGAGATATAGTTAAGCTGGGATTAACACCTTTGCTTATTACTGACATCATCATCACCCAATCCTTTTCACTCTGGAGCAAAAACATCTTTCACTTACCCACTTCTTAACTCATTCAAAGCGCATGAAAAATGACCCCGGAGAATTGTGTAATCATATCATTTTCACCCACACCTATAATGACCTGTGATTATCACAGCATCAGTTGATGCCATCGGCCAGAACCTGTGCATTGGAGTGAGGCATCCCTTAATGTGGATAGCTACCAATGAGTTTGACTGGATGAACCATATGTGTGTGTTACATATTCACTGTAAGAACCATGTGTCTGTGTTACATATTCACTGTAAGAACCATATGTCTATGTTATATATTCACTGTAAGAACCATATATATATATATATATATTTATTAATTAATATAGTTTTACAGTGATATATATATATATATATATATATATATATATATATATATATATATATATATATATATATATATATATATGTCTGTGTTACTATTCCTGTAAGAACCATATGTCTGTGTTACATATTCACTGCAATTCTTTCATCCTTATTGTATCCTGATCTGCCATCACTCTTCTTCTCAGAATGTTATTTTTCAACAGCTTGCATATATATATGCATTGTCTACATTAATGGATGACAACTAGATTATGCTGTAGTTTGATCCTAGCAAAGCTTGCTCGCTTTCTTACTGTCGCCTTTCCTCTAAGCATCACATCAGGGCACCTACAGCTAGTTGTCTTCAACATTTCACTTGCAGTCATCTAGACTTAATCTATCACTGTATCAGTGACTGATGAAATTGCTGTTTTGTGGTTTGTTTGGTTTTACTTTTACTTTACTTTTTTTTAACCACAAAAAAAGGAAACGTTTTCTATCTGTAGGTTACGGCATCATTAACTTTGGTCTAATTGCATGCTCACCAGGTGCTTGTATGTAGTTGAGGGGTTAGTCACCGATACATCACCTGCGTTTATTAACCTGCAAGGCAGTAAATAAATGTGACTGCCTCAAGGTGACCTAGTGAATACTCGGAAAGTATTCACTCCCAGCATTTACTCCTAGCTCGCTTATTCTGGACTGTATGCATCGCTTCAAGGTTTGCTTTGCTTGAAGCAGCAAGGGCCAGAGCCCTAGAGTCCGTTTTTTCACCTGTATGCAATGATAACCTGATATTAACTGACTTTGCCACTGCAGTCCACAGAAGGACATTATAGCCGGGGTAGATGTAGATCTGTGGTGCATAGGCCATTTGTGGCTTTCTGAACTATGATCAATATAAATTTAAACAAAATTTTAACTTTTTCTTCTTCTTCTTTGACCAACAAAAAACTGTTGCTAACAGATGAACTACTTTATAGTTTAATTTACGAGAGGGGATGGGGGGGAGGGGGAGGGGGGGGGGAGTTGATGAGAAACCTGTGGCAGTTTACTTTCTGTTACACTGGCTTATTTTCCTATGTTGTGGTGGTAACTTGCATAATTAAGTAAAATCAGTGTGCTCTGATCACCGACAAAAAATATATGAGTATCTGGGAAGAATATGAGGTGGTAATTCATGTATTTGTGTTAGTGAACATGCTTCTGCAGACAGAAAGGGGGAAAAAATCAAGGGGTGGGGTGGTTTGAGAAAAACAACAACAACAAAAATGAATAAGTTAGTAAAGAAATAATAACAACAATAATCATTAGCAGAAAAAGCATCTACAACGAGTTTGAACAAAAGTTACCCCCCCCCCCCCCCCTTCCCATGTGAAGTAATATGAAAAGAGTGCTTATAGATTTCCTTGTATTCAGAGACATCATTCAGGATGCTGCCAAGCCCTTCCATTGCCTAAGTATGCTTTGGAACATACCAAGCAGGGGTATACATCAGTGGTGTCAGCTGTTAACATGTAGGGTTTACACTGTTGCAGCAATGTATAGATTAGATATAACATCAGAGACTGGTATAATATGTTTGATAACATCATGAGAGCAACATGAATATTTATTTTGTGGAGAAGCTATTGGAACTGCAGAGAATATGAAATTGAAATATTATATTGCACAGGTTGGGGTTTGGTTCAGTCTTCTGTTGTTGGTGTTTTGTTTTTAGTGAAACGTACATGTGGAGTTTAAAATTAAAGCACCCAGTTTGATTTATTTTATCTATGACTGTTGTGAAAGTTACGGAATTGTTCAAATTGCAAGATGGGTAAGTGTGGTAGACATATTTTCCATGCTGATTATTAATCAAAGAGTGGAAAACGTTGCATTAATTTATTTAATGTTGCGTTATTTTAAATTGCTAAACCATTTTTCAGCAACGCTGGACAGGGAAAAAAATTCTTCAGTTGTATCAGGGCCAGGATAAATGGGATTGAAGATGCTTTGGGGTGTTTGCTCAGAGCTAGTTCTTAAGTTTGTATATCTAAGATTATGTCAAGAGCTAGTTCACATGTTATGAGAGCATGTCATGTACAGAACGTCTTTGATGCTGTTCATAATGTACATAGCGTGTTTGATGAACAGGCTGGGCATGGACAGATTACGGTGCACCAGTACGTACTGCAGCCTCCAAAAGGTTGATTCTAACTGAAACATTGGCTGTGTCTGCAGGAAGAGAAGAAAAGTTTCAAGGAAAAGTTACAGTCCATACAAGACGTGTGTTTACAAGTGCAACAGGGCATGGACATGGTAGCTTCTCTCGGCGAACGCATCAAAAAGTAAGGCTCACATGATTATTGCTGTGGATTTTACACTGATAATGTCACTTGTCTTTTAACAATGCGTATGAGCAAGACACATACACTGATAATGTCACTTGTCTTTTAACAGTGCGTATGAGCAAGACACATACACTGATAATGTCACTTGTCTTTTAACAGTGCGTATGAGGAAGACACAAGCACTGATAATGTCACTTGTCTTTTAACAGTGCTTATGAGGAAGACACATACACTGATAATGTCACTTGTCTTTTAGCAATGCATATGAGCAACACATGTACACTGATAATGTCACTTGTCTTTTAACAGTGCATATGAGGAAGACACATACACTAAATAAATGTCACTTGTCTTTTAACAGTGCATATGAGGAAGACACATACACTGATAATGTCACTTGTCTTTTAGCAATGCATATGAGCAACACACATACACTGATAATGTAACTTGTCTTTTAACAATGCATATGAGCAGTGAGACACATGCTTTATAGTCTAAAATGTACAGAACACATTTTTGTTTACTAAAAATCTTGCTTTTTTTTCTTCTATAAATTCACTTCCAAGAGAAAATGGCTGTTTTTACTTGTGTGAAAAAAGTGGCATCTGGTATGAGCATGGTGGATTTGCATGACTGTTATTTTAGCAGGGGAGGGAGGGAGATAAATAAATAAAAATGGGGGGCTTGGGGGGGGGGGGGGATGGGGGCAAACCTGTCTCATATATTTAAGATTATGCCATGTTACATGATTATTTCCTTATGTCAGAAATATTTATATAATTAAATACTTTGTGCTGTTAGATTGTGTCTCACATTTTGAAAGTCTAAATGTTATTTTTTCTTCTGTTTTTACCTCAGAATGTAAGCATTGTTTAAAACATCTAATTTGTCCCAGGCTGGAATGAATTTTGTTAATCTTTTTTTTCATTTTTTTCAGTACTTTCAACTGGTCAGTGCCGTGGTTGTCTACCCTTGCGGTGTTAGCGCTGTCAGCAGGTGTTATTGTTTTGTATTTCATCCCAATCAGACTGCTGATTTTAGCCTGGGGTAAGCAACTTTCACCTACTGCTTTGGATTCAGTTACATTTTAGCTGGGGTTAAATGAAGTTGACATGGAATATAGTCAACATTCAATGTAAAATCCCTTTATAGTTTGTGAATACATTTGCGTTGATAATGTTGCGTGAATTTTTAACTTTGACTTTGTCGGAAAGTTAGCTATTTATGCGTATGTGTTACCACATTGCTGTGTAGATGTGTGCTCACTGTGTCCGGGGCAGGGCCAGAATGCGGAATGCGTCTTGGTTGTGTTGTCTTGGTTGTGCATGGGGGCATGGCCAGGATGTGGAATGGATCATGGATGTGGTTGGGGGCATGGCCACAAGGCAGAATGGGTCTTGGATGTGGTTGGGGGTATGGCCAGAATGTGGAATGGGTCATGGATGTGGTTGGGGGCATGGCCACAAGGCAGAATGGGTATTGGATGTGGTTGGGGGCATGGCCAGAATGTGGAATGGGTCATGGATGTGGTTGGGGGCATGGCCAGAATGCAGCATGGCCAGAATGTGGCATGGGTATTGGATGTGGTTGGGGGCATGGCCAGAATGTGGAATGGGTCATGGATGTGGTTGGGGGCATGGCCAGAATGTGGAATGGGTCATGGATGTGGTTGGGGGCATGGCCAGAATGTGGAATGGGTATTGGATGTGGTTGGGGGCATGGCCAGAATGTGGCATGGGTATTGGATGTGGTTTGGGGCATGGCCAGAATGTGGAATGGGTCATGGATGTTGTTGGGGGCATGGCCAGAATGTGGCATGGGTATTGGATGTGGTTGGGGGCATGGCCAGAATGTGGAAAGGTCCTTGTATGTGGTTGGAGGCAGGGCCGCAATGCGGAATGGGTCTTGGATGTGGTTGGGGGCATGGCCACAAGGCAGAATGGGTTTTGGATGTGGTTGGGGGCAGGGCCACAATGTGGAAAGGTCATGAATGTGGTTGGGGGGGGCAAGGACGCAATGCGGAATGGGTCATGGATGAGGTTGGGGGGTAGGGATACTGAGAGTAATGGCACGGGGCCAGTGCCTCTGTAGTCAACACAGATGATGGAAAAGCAACAGCAACAGAAAGGCTGCCAGTGTCTTGTGATGGATGTATGTCCAAGTGTGATTTTACACAAGCTGTGCAATGGAGCATTGTTGGGATCAGTTGAGCAGGCAGTGCTTTGTGCTCAGCATATTCAGTTGGATAACCTACCTAAAACTGAATATACATTTCTGAAGAGGTTGTTTGTGTTGATGTTACATACTACTTTATGCAGTCTCAGTTATTTTGTGACTAAAGTTGGCATGTCATTCAGTGGTGTTTCCTTATGTACTGACATCCACAGGCAGCAAAAAGTTCGTAAAGAAAGGTACCATTAATTATTCGTTATGTTTCTAACACGTCCAAATCAACTCAAGACTTGAACTGATTCAATGCTCATCTAACCAGATTAATATCTATGTGGCTGGGCTGTTTCTGTGTACATAATGGAATTTGTTGAATAGAAAACAATTCTCACTTCTCTGCAGTTCAGACCTTTACCAACCTCTGTTCTCCTTTCTTCTTGTTAACGACTTTAATATATAGTGCAAGAATGTTTGATTGACTGTACTGGGAGCCTTCATTATCAGACAGCTGTTTCTCTTTGTTGAATAGAAAACAATTCTCACTTCTCTGCAGTTCAGACCTTTACCAACCTCTGTTCTCCTTTCTTCTTGTTAACGACTTTAATATATAGTGCAAGAATGTTTGATTGACTGTACTGGGAGCCTTCATTATCAGACAGCTGTTTCTCTTGAGTTGTGTCCACAGAAGTGCTGTACGCCATCTCCGAGTCTGACTAGGTTCAACTGAACTGACTGTTTGCCAGGGGTGCATGTCTATGTGGGATGCCAGACTTGTTCTTTGGGATTTCTGTGTTGATACAGACAAAAACTGGAATCAGAATTAAAGATATGATGGTGACACCCAGAGTGCCCATAAGAAACAGAGTTAGGCAACTCTTAGCCATACACACATCCTTGCTGCTCTCCCTTGAACTGGTCCTGGGATGTGTGTGTGTGTGTGTGCTCTCCCTTGAACTGGTCCTGGGATGTGTGTGTGTGTGTGTGTGTGTGTGTGTGTGTGTGTGTGTGTGTGTGTGTGTGTACTCTCCCTTGAACTGGTCCTGGGATGTGTGTGTGTGTGTGTGTGTGTGTGTGTGTGTGTGTGTGTGTGTGTGTGTGTGTGCATGTGTGTGTATGTGAGAGAGAGAGAGAGTGTGCATGCATGCATGTGAGTGTGTGTGTGTGTGTGAGTGTGCACATGTGTGTGTATGTTTGTGTGTGCACATGTGTGTGTGTGCGTGCATGTGTGTGTGTGCATGTGTGTGCGTGTGTTCACATGTGCACATGTGTGTGCACATGTGTGTGTGTGTGTGTGTTTGTGTGTGCACATTTGTGTGTGTGTGTGTGTGTGTATGTCTGAGAGAGAGAGAGAGAGTGTGTGAGTGTGTGTGCATGCATGCATGCATGTGAGTGTGTGTGAGTGTGCACATGTGTGTGTGTGTGTGTGTTTGTGTGTGTGTGTGCACATGTGTGTTTGGTGTGTGTGCACATGTGTGTGTGTGTGTGTGTGTGTGTGTGTGTGTGTGTGTGTGTGTGTGGTGTGTGTGTGTGTGCTGTGTGTGTGCATGTGTGTGTGTGTGTGTGTGTGTGTGTGTGTGTGTGTGTGTGTTGGTTGTGTGTGTGGTGTGTGTGTGTCTGTGTGTGTGTGTGTGTGTGTGTGTGTGTGTGTGTGTGTGTGTGTGTTAACATTAACACCCATTTTCTAGCTGCACTAGGATGCAGACACTAAAACTCAATCAGCCAGACATCAACGTTCTGTAAGTCCACATGTACCCCAAGCCTGGATCTCTTGGATGACGACCAGAAGTATCGCTGGACTTATAGGCTTCAGATGGGTCACAAGGTGGTTAGCAATAGTCAGCTGCAAAATGGTCAGAAATTCCCCATCATGCGGTCATCAGCGTCTGATTTGCAAACAAATGGCAATCTTCTGCAAGGGTCATACATTGACCACTAACTTGTTTGCAAAAGCAACACACAAGGAATTAGCACTCAGAATACAACAGCAAAGATATGAGTAACTCTGGCATGCAAGGTACATAAACTCCTCCAGAGGTACATCCACAAGAAAACCAATCATTCGTTCGTTGTGCTTGATGTCCTCAGATGCTAAAGAGCGTATTAGGGACAATGTAGAATGACCTTGTCATGGATGTAAACAAAAAACAAGAGAACAAAGTAAGTAATAAACATGGTGCTTAACATCCACAGAAACCATAAGCCTTATTAGGGACGGGTATCAAGAGAACATGCCCTATATTTCAGGCACACTCCACGACAGATGCGTGCACAGGCATAAGACAGAACCAATTTTTAATCAAGGCCGGACATAGTCCTTTGATCTCAAAACTGGTTCAAAATATAAACACACAAATACACAGTTACATGAGAACCTCAAAGTAAATGGTGAAAAATCTGAAAGAGAATGAGGCCCAGAGCATTCATGCAGAAGTAAAACACAAGGGAGTTAATTAGCGCTAATTAACTCTCTTGTGGGTTAATTCTGTGCTGGTGCAGAATTATCCCACAAGGGAGTTAATTAGCGCTAATTAACTGGAGCGCTTGTGCAGAATGAACCCACAAGGGAGTTAATTAGCGCTAATTAACTGACTGAGGCCCAGAGCTCTTGTGCAGAATGAACCCAGAAGGGAGTTAATTTTTGCTAATTAACTCCCTTGTGGGTTAATTCTGCACGAGCGCTCTGGGCCTCATTCTGTTTCAGATTCAATTGCAAAAGAATGACAATTAGTTGCAAGAATCATGCAGAGACTATACCAACTCATTTGCTAATTGCTAGTGTACACATCATGCTTCACACAGACACCAGCATTTGGTTTCCATAATCACGTTTGGGGCCAGTGTAAGTAAACTGGTATTTGAGACTGTAGGACTATCCACATAAGCTGGTGAAAGAATGACTGTTGCAAAAACCAGGCAAAGTTTCGAATCGTTCTTGATGTTCATGATATACATGGTAGAAATGGATCCATAGCCACCGGAACTTGCTCTGTCTGTGCTTACTTGTCAACGACCAGTGTTGTTCAAGTTCCTTGTGTGACTAAGTTGGATTGGTGATGGGTTTTTGTCTGCTAGATTGTTATCACAAAACCTGTTAATTTGGAACTCACCCCTCCTCTCTCTCTCTCTCTCTCTCTCTCTCACTCACCCATCCACTCACTCACTCACTCACTCACTCTCTGTCTCTCTCTGTCTGTCAGTCTCTCTTCTGAAACTGTGTCTGTGTGCTGCAGTCTCCATCTGTCTCTCTCCCTCTCTGACTCCACCTCTTGCTCTGTCTGGGACCTATATATGTCTGTCAGAACATTCTCTCTCTCTCTCTCTCTCTTCTCTCTCTCTCTCTCTCTCTCTCAGTTATGATCAACTGTGTGTGCAAATGTAGATATTATGGTTGCTTTTCATTGTTTTACATTAGAATCCACTAAAGAAGCTGTGGAACTGAAATTCTGCCGAGAATAAAGTGAATCAGACTTTGTACACATTCCTTCTAAGTTCAGTATCCATTTTCTCCCACAGTTTCTACACGCATTTCTGTCTGCAAGAAGTCATTTTGATGGTCTCTGACATTTTTCTTTTCTTTTCTAGAAGGGGGTTGAACTGCGTGTAATTCATATTATTGTGACTGCTGATTGTTGTTGTTCTAAAGAAAAATGAAAAAAAAGAGAAAAAAAGTTTTTAATGTGGAACATTATTTGTTGCTTCCTGGAGGCAAAACCTGTTTTATGTGTATTTCATTTATCTCTTTATTAACTCCAGTTCCATGAAATTTTTATTTTATTTTATTGGTACTGTCATCAAATTACTGGTAAAATATATATATAATCAATATTGGAGGACACATTTGCTCCACTACATGCTTTGTAAGCGTTGTCTGTTATTGCTATTATTGTCAGCAGTTTTGTTATGTAGTTTGTTTGTTTTTAGTATTGATATTGTTACCAGTTCCATTCCTCCATGAACCCCTATAATGCAAGGAAGATGAAACAGAGGATAAGTACTACAGTATCATTATTAGGTTTGCATAACAAAGTCCTACAGTCTGAGAAAAAAAGGGAAAAAAAAATCCCACACAACATCAGGCATGCTTCTTCCTGCTCTAGAAACTGAAGTCTCCCATCAACAAAATGTCATTTTTCATTTAAGGAGTGAGAATAGGTGTGTTTTCACTGCTACTTTATATATATATATATATATGTTTGTGTGTGTGTGTGTAGTGTTTTTTTTTGTTTTCAGTATAATACTTTATGTAAATTGTTTTGGGAGGACTGCACTCTACATGTGTATAGAATATCATATTTAGGTCACGTATCATGTGAGTGCTCAGGGCGTTGATGAGCGCATGATAAATGTACGTTATTATTATTATTTGTGTGCATGTGTGTATCTGTCTGTTTGAAAGTTGGGGGGTGAGGGTAATAAATTTGGTGTAATGCTCGTGCATGTGCAGTTGCATTGTTTCAATCCTGTATGAATGTTAACTGTTTGTGGATGTAGCCGTAGGCAGTAGTTGCCCTTATGAAGTGCTTAGGGCTCCTCTTGAGATGCTTGTGTTCATTAGTGTTCATTAGTATTTTCTACTCTTTCCAGGTATCAACAAGTTCACAAAGAAGTTACGCAAACCCAATGCCATCAGCAACAATGAATTGCTAGACTTCTTGTCCCGGGTGCCCTCTGACAGTGAATTGGTCAGTACATGACACCTGTGACTTTGCTTTCTACACTGGATACAAAATGAATGGACCGTTTTAAAGCCTTCACTCCACTCCCCCCCCCCCCCCCCTTTTGTTTTATTTTATAAATTTGGTACCATCTCCTATGATTATTTGTTAACAAAACTTTTTTCCACAAGGTTAGTTTCTTTAAGATAAAATAATAAACAATTATTTCAACAAAACAAAATTAAATTGGCATGTGTACTTTATAAGGATCATTATAAAAATGATGACTAGTTTTACAGGTGCATCTACTCCATTATCTTTTAACTTGATCAGTACCCCAACAATCTGAAGTCTTCGGCTAATAATAGGCACATTACATACAAAGTAACATGGACATAACTATATAAATGGTCTCCTGGTGGACAATCAAGTCAAAACACCTGTCCCATCAGTCTGGTCCATAATGCTTGAGGTTGTATAAAACCTGTTATGGTTATCACCCACTGAGCTCTCATGGTTCAGGAGCTGTGTGAGAGTCGAGGTGGACGTCCTGGACTGTCCGTCCTAACGAGCCTTCTGGTTTCCGTGGACGTAAAGATTTATTGCACCATGCTTCGGCTTTGGTCACAACTTGTCCCTAATATGTCAACTGACATCTGAGGACATAAAGCATCACTTCATCATCATTATCACCCACTGAGCATAGTTCAGGAGCTGTGTGAGAGTCGAGGTGTCCGTCCTGGGCTGTCCGTCCTAACGAGCCTTCTGGTTTCCGTGGACGTAAAGCTATATTGAACCATGCTTCGGCACTGGTCACAGCTTGTCCCTAATATGTCAACGGACATCTGAGGACATTAAGCATCACTTCGCCATCACCCACTGAGCATGAGCCGGTTTGGCCTAGCGGTAAGGCATTAGTTTGGTAAGCGGAAGGACCTCGGTTTGATATCACATCGGCTCTCCCTTCTCTTCGAAAGGGTTGTGGTTTGTGGACACTGGCTTGTGACTTTGTTCATCACTTCCTACTGAAACATTAAAATGGCTCTCATGGCTGCCCACCTTAATGCAGAAGTCATTTTGGTGGTGACAGTGTAGTGATAGGTATATAATCTCCCTCTCCCCCCACCTCCATACCCCCTTTCCCTAATAAGCCTTATGGTTTCTGTGGACATTAAGCATGATGTTTAGAAGAGGAGAAGGGGGAAGGCAAAAAGTTAAGAGAAGACAAATGGCCACCCAATTTGGAAAACTGCCCCTTTAATGAAATCCTTTTTGTGTCAGTATTTAGGAGCCAGTTAATGTTCACAAAAGCTTCCAATAAAGTAGCCATCTTGCTTTTGAGACTGTGTGTGTTTGGTGGTATCAGATGGGTGGTTTCTCAGACATGGTTGGCCATTGTTGTATTTTTGGTTGTTGGTGTGTTTCTCAGGATGGTGTTTTCAAACTTACCAGTGCCACTCCCTAATATTTCTCTGCCGACAGGCGCAGTACAGAGAGCTACGGCCGGAACTATCCCCAGGACCCGGTAAAAAGAAACGTTCCTAGCCTCGGCTTAAGTCTCCGTGCAATTCGCTGCAGCAGCAACCAAGAGGGACCACTCCACTCTCAGTCCCACACGTCTTTCTGCCTGTGCCTTCGCCTCATTCCTCACTGGATGCAGTCTGTGGTGTGGGGGTCTTCAAAGTCAGCAACTGCTGGTGTGTTCAGACTCAAGCAAGGCTGATGTTAACTCTATGCATTCACGACCGCTTGTGTGATAGTGTTTATCACCGATTCTTTAACCTTCACAGCTGGGCAGAAATGGTTTTGTTGTGCGACTGCTAAAGTGATGAGGGCTTCCACAAATGAAGCTGTGCTGAAGCCTCGAAATAATGGGTTGTGACAATGCCAATCTCGAAAGTGGCCGATTAGACATCAATTGGAAATTGGTGGACCATACTAGAAGAATTGTATGACGAGTAAGACCTCTTAACAGTTGTTCTGTACACCATGAGTGCAATGATTATAAAGAAACAAACTTACTGTGTGGAGTTCTGTGAACACCTCAGTTGCATCATATTCTTGGGTCATCTTAGATTGCAGAGTTGCTTCATATCAACAAAGTTAAAAGTGACAGATTTATATTATCATGGTAATAAAATTGTTTTATAATCAACACTGTACAGTTATTAACCCCCCCCCCCCCCCCCCCCCCCCCCCCCTCTCGATCATTTTTAACAGCATACCTGTCTTTTATGTGAGGAGAAGATATAAAACTGGGCTTGCATTTAGTGACCTTCAGACGTTTTGATTATGGTGACTGTTTCCAGCATCAGTTTTTATGTAAAATTACCGTATCATAAACTGTGGTTTCCATGGCGATAAGTAGGTGAGAAGGGTTCTGGCAATGTTTGTGAAGACTGTGCCATGGGAGGGGGTGTAAGTTGTTCACAACTGTGGATGAACAGTGTGTTCATTCACCAGTATGCAACTTATAACAACTTGCCCCCTGGTCCCCCCTCCCCCCCCCCCCCCCCCCCACATGTCTATCTCCCCCACACCTGAGGAATAATACAATAAGTAATGTTGCTTTACACCCATGTAAATACTTCCAGCCAACTCCTTGGCACAGTTTTGACAAATAGAATCAGATCTGCCTTTTATTCTGTTCTTAAGATTAGAAGGATCACTTCTTCTTCTTCTTTTTTTTAATCAATTGTTATTTAAGAAAAATAAATGCTTTTAACAGTTTTACATTTTTATACTCTCTTTCACTCTCTTTTAGTTTGCGCATAATATGATGACATGTATAAAGTTAAAACTTGTGGTGGTAGACTTTCAAAATATTTTTTATTAAGTATTGTGTTAAAATTGTGGACTGTGCAAGAACATACATCTTTGATACTCTAAGCCCCCTACCCCCATTGTTTCGTTCATTGTTTGGTGAATCTCAGTGCAAGAATAACGAACAAGATACTTTGTTGAGTGCAGTCTGCTGTTTACACATGTTCCCTGCATAATCATATCGACATTGTTGTACATTTCCAGTGTTATTCACGATTGCTTGGCGAACAATGTCATGATAATGAACATTCCCTTTTTAATGTATTTAACAGCTCATTTCATCATGCACTCTCCCAAAGACAAGAGGGCAACTTAAAAAAATATTTTTTAATGATACATAATAGACTGACTTGAGATTGTCTGATTTATAAAAATAAACTTCAGAGATTACATTTGCAGGAGTGTCATTCCAAAAGTTTGATTTGCCATCTTAAAAACTGACTTGAGATTGTCTGATTTATAAAATTAAATTGTAGATTACAGTTGCAGAGTGCCATTCAGAAAGTTGATTTGCTGTCTTAAAAGGTCAGTCACAGTGAAGGCTCATATCAGAAAATTATGACTGTACCATAGGCATATCTATGAAGTGCTGATCCTTTTACAACCAAACTTGGTTTGATGGTACATGGTCTTGTGAAAATGCAAAGGTTCAAAACTCCATCGGAAGTTTGTCAGTCCTCTTTTCTGTACTACTGATCTCTTTGCAACCAAAATAGATGTGTTGGTGTGTACATATTACCCAGACCAAGTGCAGGTCAGCTGGTCATGTTATGCTGACAGAAGTGCTGTAGCTTACAGTATCACTTGGCACACAGATGGGTGGGTGGTTTGGATGGGGTGGGGGTGGGGCGTATTTTGCAGCACAAGGCAACAAGCCTTCTTTAGTGCAGTCTTTGGGAGCACATTTTCTTTATCTGATTGACTGTGTAAATTGCAATGACAGAGGGGACCATTGTCAGATTTAATGTGTGTGTGTGCATATGTGTGTGTGTGTATGTGTGTGCATGCATGCTCTAGATAAAATCTAGATGCGAGACAATATATGGTGCCTTTTGCATTTGTGTAATAAATCTGTCTCAAATAATAATCTGTGCAGAGGTGTGGACTTGATAAAAATGTACATTTGCTGTGTTGACCTTACTGTGGAACTTTCTTTTCGTTTGTGTGTGAGAGAAAGAGATGTGTTTCTGGAGCAGGTCTCCAATTTGTTATATATTACATTTACATGTACCATTTTTCTTTTTCTTTTTTACAGTTTTGGTCCACATCTGCTTTAACTGTTTACGATCAGAACACATTTGGAAGTCAATTATTTTGGCATATTGTCCTGTTTATTCTATGGAAAGTAGTGGTAAAAAATGGATTGCTGACTAAACTCAGATTTGGACTTTCATCTCATTGCAGAGATTGGCCTGATTACGAGTTCAGATCTGAATGTGTTTGATATTTAAATTTGAATGGTCTGTGTTCTTAGCAGTGTACATATTAATGATAAAACTGTGCAATGGTCCATAGAAAGGGTAGTATAAATATGTGTGTAGCTTTTTATCGTTCCTACGAGGTGTACATTTCTTGTTTTTGCTCAACATCAGATGGATATTACCAGTACCTATATGGAGTTGGGAATATATTTATGTAAGTGCATATCAGTGGAACTGCATATGTCCTTCACTTCTTTCTGCATTTTTAATTTAATTGACTGCAAATTATACCTTTATGTTTAGGATAGTTTTTTTTTTATATTCCACTTTAAAAAGTGTTGCACGCACATTTTATTAACATATATTTACCTTTTGGTTTTGGTAACTTTATGCCTGTATGTAAACCTTACTCTTTTTTTCTTCTTCTTTTTCTGGTGCATAATATTAATTTAATTAACAATACTCAATGACCAGTGATAGATTCTTGAGAGCAAATTACTTTGATGCCATTATAGGCAGAATTTGCAGAACTTCATTTCCTGATTAGCAGCATTAAATTTTGGTTCTCTAGGAACATGCTGATTTCAGTTCAGTGACATTTGAAAGTCATGCTTGAAACGAGACCAGTACAGTACTGGCATTTGTTCATCAGACTGGAATTTTTGACCAACATACCAGAAGCAGCAAAGCTGTCCATGGGCCCATAGTAAGGTTGAGCTACTCACAAATCACACATGCATGTACACGCACAGAGCACAGGGGTATCAGGTTGTTCCACTGAGGCCAAAGTGTCACCAGACTTCTCCCTCAAGGTGTTGTGCAACCCACCATGACGGCCTGCTTCATTTGACGCACAGCGGCTGCCTTTTGTTTCTTTGAACACTTTCTCTCCATAGGCCCAGTGCACTGATATGTAGTGGTGCACCATACCATGACAACTACCGAGGTTTGTCAGTAATAGTGTGGTCCAACAGTTCGCGCTTGATATGTTCTTATGAGGACAAAGACTGTCTGAGACCAGAACCCTGCTTCTCTGGTGCAAACTGGGATTATCTTTGGTGTAAATTGTGAAGATCTTGGATGTAAACTGGGAGGGTCTTTTGAGGACAAAGACTGTCAGAACTCTGCTTTTTTGGCATAAAATGGGACAAATTGGCATAAACTCTGCTTCTCTGGCATAAATTAGGACAATCTTTGGTGTAAGCTGGGACTATCTTGATGTAAAGTTGGGACCATATGACACAAATTGGGTGCATCTTTTGGGGACAAGATTGTCTAAACCCTGTTTCTTTGCAGTAAACTAGGATTATCTTTGGTGTAAACTGAGTGGGATAGATCAATTGATAGATCTGAAAATCCAGGTACAATACTGACATAGGTTTGATTCCCCAGTGCAGCAGGGATCTTTCGGTGCATTGTTACAGTGTTTCGCAGTTTGGGCAGTCACATGCATTACCAGCTGTGTGTGAATTAAAAATCCCAAACACCGACAAGCCATACCATTGTTTGGACACACAAAAATACTGCACACACTGGTAGGAATGGGTAGCGTACGTTGCTTTTGCAGCTGCTGTAGCCTTACCCAGGTAAAGCGACCCAAATTTTCATCAAGGGATAATGAATACTTACTAAACATATATCCTCGGTTGAAATTCGGGGGATCTTAAACTGGAAATATCTTTGATATAAATTCCAAGGAGACTTTATGAACTTGGAGTGCACTTGAGGTAAGAGTGGTGGTGTTGATAGAAAATGGAGCATTGTTCATTTATTTGTGTAATTAATGGAGACAAACGGTTCAGTCAGGTGAACAGCTGAAGGGAACTCAACATTATACAGGTTTCCTTCGGAGAGTGCTAAATTATTCAGCCAAAAACCTTTTTAGAATATTTAAAATATTTGTCTGTTTGTAGTTACTTTTTTTTTTTAATGGGGTGAAGGGAAGTCTCATTATTATTTAATTTTGCATTGTGGGGTACATGTCAACTGAGCGTTACTTTTGTTCTGGTTTACGCAACTGCTTCCTGTGGGGACAGTTGTGAAACATTGGCTGCCATCTTCTGTGATAACTGCTTGTTTGTGAAATACGGACTACCTTCAGTGGAGCACTGCCCAAGGACCACATTCTCTGTGAAGCCACTCCTCCACATTTTCATCCATTTTTTTGACAGGACCTTCAAAGTAATAAAAACCTGAGACCTCGATCACTGACTCACTCCTTCACACTTCCATGTCAGTGAACCACAGACCCAAGACCATCCCCCTGGGAGCCAGTTTGGCCTAGCGGTAAGGCATTAGGCTGGTAAGCAGGACCTTGCTGCGATTCTCTTCCAAAGTTGTGGTCTGTGGGCACCGTCTCGAGACTCCCAATTAATGAAACGTTAAAATGGCCTTTCATCACTGCCCATCTTAATGCAGGAGTCATTCTGGTGGTGAGTTTTGCATTCTCTCCCTCTTCCCCCAGCCCCTCAGATCTCAGCTCCCACCAGTGTGTCAGAGACATTAAAGTCTTTTAAAAAAAACATAAATAATACGGACCACTCAAAAAAAATTCCAAAATGTTCCCTGCATATTTTCATGTAAATGCCCCCCCCCCTCCCCCCCCTCCAAATTTCCATCTATCAAGTCCGAATTTTTTTCAGAGTGTTGTGCTTTAGGCATGGATGCTGTTGATGTCCTACAAGCAAGGGTGCTTGAGGATAAAGGCATCCTAAGCCATGTGTTTTTGAAGGTAGTCTCTATCGTTCACCCAAAGAAATCCAGTGCAGTCTGCGAGTCAGAATGTGCATGTTTGCATGTATTACAAGTGTTACTACATGTTTATGTATTAAACCGTGTGACAGGACAGACATTTATGGCCAAGCTGGTGAATCTGCGTAGGATTTTTAGAAAATCAAAACATCCGTGCGGTGATGTATCTGACATTCCATGTAAACCAGCTTGTTCTTCCGTGTTTTTTGTGGGCCTACAAAGCTCAAGAGACTGTCAAACACTGAAAAATGACAATCAGACTAGAGCAAAAAGTATATCAGTAGTCATATGTTTACTTTGATAACTGGTGTATGAACCATTTCCTCTCAAGAGATTGCACTTGAACAAATACGTTATAGTTACTTCCTCTAGTTTGACAGCAGGATGCCTACATGCAACAAGTTGTAGAAAGTGTAAAAAGGTGGGTTTAAAAAAAATACACATATCGCTACAGTTGGCTCCTAGAATTACAAAACACACATACTGGTGCAAGTGGTTTGTTGTTCAAGAGGCAATAAAAGAAGTGCAATAGTTCTGCACTGCCAACTGAAAACTGCATGATGTCGGTTATATACTGCCGATCAAAGACTGCATTACATCAGTTATACATTGGCAGTCATCAGTTATACACTAGTTAACAGTTATACACTGGCGATCAAAGACTGCATTACATCAGTTATACATTGGCAGTCAAAAGTTATACACTGGCAATCAAAGACTGCATTATGTCAGTTATACATTGGCAGTCAACAGTTATACACTAGCGATCAAAGACTGCATTACATTATTGCCCATGGGTGGTGCTTTGAGACCACAGCCAGAGCACTCTGGTTGCAGTCAGAACAAATTAAACACACCCACAAACCACACAGGACTAAAGCCACCACTTTTCTTGCTAGAGCCTTATGTGCAAATGTGTAAAACTATGATTTTACAATGATGTTTCTATTTAAAATTTAACATTTTTTGTATTAGCTGTCCATTTAGAACATTTTCCAAAAAACTTCAAACTGCTTCTGTTGACTGCCCAGGACAGGTTGCTGCAACAGTTGCAATGTTATATTAACTTATATTCAGCCTGCCGGTGTTTTTCCGGTGCCACGGGTTCTTATCCAGGGTGTGTGGGGTTCTCCACCGGAAGCACTAGTCAGAGTACACCACCCTAAGACTCGGGGAGGAGGGGGTTGCTGCCAGAAACCACCCCTAAAATAAATTCCATGTTCAGTAGCCACACAGGCTGGAGCCAATTGTAATGCAACGCTACTGTGAGCATTTGGCTTGTGGGCTCTCTCTCTCTCTCTCTCAGGGAGCCTGTGTTAGGTTGTCCCACAAATTCTTCTGCCTCTTTTCAGAGATGTGCAATTGAAGGTCAAAACAAGCACATATTTTGCAGTGTAAAGGGAAAATGTTAACTGGGCATAAAAAAACTAACAACAAAAAGTTATCTATCCAAAAATGATAACCCACTAGGGGGGTAGGGGTGGAACATTCATATAACTGATGAAACCTCCTTTTGCAGCAACAGCATGTGATTCTTTTTCTTTTTTTAAAGTTTTGCAGCGTTACATAATTTGGCATACATGCAAACTTCTGCTGCTGCTGAAATGCTTTTTTTTTAAATGGCCATCTGCAGAAGAGAGAGTCTGAATCAGTAACAGCTGAATGGCCATCTACAGTGGACCGGCAGAAGCAACTTACAACACCAGCAGGACAAGCTGGTTGATTTGATCCTAAAAAAAGCACACGTCCATAGTGATTTATTAGTTTTAGCAGCAGATTTTTACCATGAACTCCACTGGTCGGAAACAAAATTCTGCTGTATTACTTTCTTTGTACAATCCCTCCTTCCTGCAACTACTTGGCTAATAATATCGGGTGGTATTGCGCGATCCTTTCCAACACCAGTATAAACTGTTGCTGTATAGATGTCTGATTGCAGTGTGTTCTAACATCTCTCGTTACATTTGATATTTCTTCCTCATAATGAGATTAAATTCAATAAAACAGGTCATGATCTGGTTTTGTTTGTGTTTTGTGCAAGTCAAAAAATGTGTACTGTACTTGTTCACACTACAGTGCCACAAGAGTTTCACTGTTTTGTGGCCATCATTTGATCTGATCAACAAACACCACAGCCTGCACACAATCAATACTACAATATTACTACAACTGTACCTTGATCAAGCTGGTGTGTAAATTACTGAGTAGACCCATTTGCATGTATAGCATTAGCAGACAGCAATGATACAAAGTTTACTCTATAGTACTACATTGTGACCTTGAAATTGATCAAGGTGGCCCAAACTGGATGAACACAAAAAGCAAATTACCACTAATTGAAAGATTTTGCCAAATAGTTGAAGCTGACCCAGTGACAATCCAGAAACAAACTTTGTTTAAAAACATGACCAAGTCACAAAAAGCATTTTCTGCACGACTCCTCGGGTTTTAGTACTTCAACCTTTCTAGATACGTTATTACACCCTAAAATAAGGTCACGGTCATTAAAACTTGCATAAATGTGCTCAGTGGAGATTACAATTGTATAAAGCTTGCAAGATCTTGGCTGGACCTATCACAGCTGCTGAGAAACAGCCTTGGTGAGACATAAGAACTTGATTTCCATTAAGTAAACCTTACGGAAACTGTAAAAAATATCCCCTCACCATGGACCGCCTCAGCACACACCCCAAGCACCGCTTTCCAGCACCTTCCTCCAAAACTCTGCTAGAATTGGTTATGCCACTGAAGGGGCACTCTTTATCTCCACAGAGCTGTCCACCAACACTGTCAGCGCCTTCTGAAAGGTTTTGGTACTAACAAGACTGTGGGAGCAGCATAGCATCTAAGCATGCATGTAAACAGGATGCACGTCTGCCACAGGTACAAAAAAGAAGAAGTCTCCATTCAAACGATTTTGGTCTTGTTTGTGCTGGCGTAAGCAATGCGTGTGGTTATAAAAGAAATGCCCAATATAATATTGGGTTGACCATTAGCTGACAAATTTCCAAAACCTACGGCATAATCAATCATGGCAGTGGTTGGAGGAAGGATGCCATAAACCAATGCTTGAATTACAGTGATTTTAATACAGGATTTGTGATCCACATAATTAGGTACAAGAACAAATAACTTCTTCCTTTTTACAAACGCACACACACACACACCAGCGCAACACACGCACTCATAAAGACACAAAGCTAGGTGCATACTTTTCCGATGTTTATTGACAGACGAGTGGCTTATTTGGCAGCTGCCTGGGCTTGGGCCTGAGCCTGGGCCTTTCTCTGCTTCTGGAGGACCTGAGTCATCTCTTCCCTCTTCCTCTTGGCACGGATGTGAGAGCCCAGCTGAAACCCACACCACAACATTGACTAACAACCAACTGTCACCATCACCATTTAGTTCCGACTAATTTCTTTCTTCTTCCTCTGGGACAGACGTAAGAGCCCAGCTGAAACCCACACCACAACACTGATTAACATTCAACTGTCACGATCACCATTTAGTTCTAATTTCTTTCCTCTGCCTCTGGGACAGATGTAAGAGCCCGACTGAAACCCACACCATATTATCAAGCAACTGTCGCCATTACCCTTAGTTCCAAGTAATTTTTCCTCTTCCTTTTGGCACGGATGTGAGAGCCCAGTTGAAACCCACATCATAACATTAACAATCAACTGTCCTCGCTTAGTTCCAAGTCATTTCTTTCCTCTTGGCACGGAAGTGACAGACCCGCCGAAAGTGAAACACCACAGCATTAACAACATCTGGAGAACCTGGGTAATTTCTTCCCTCTTATGCACAACTGACAGGTTCTAAAAATATTTTTTTAAATATAAAAAAATCTTTCAGATGCCTAGTCACAACTGCCTTTTCTATCGATTTGCAGCAGGCTTGTTTTAATTTTAAATCATCAACTATTGGTAATTCTCTTAGACTGATACTGGTGGTGTCATGTTCTCATTCACATTGATAAATTTTGACCTAGACTGATTTAAAAAGAGGTTATTTCTCAACAACAACAAAAAGGGATGTGATTAATATATGTCTCTAAAGTCCAAGTTCTGCCCTCCTCCCTCTCCCTGAGGTCTTGAACCACTACTACTGTTGGACCATGTGTGATGTCAGGACGCAAAACTGCAGATGGGACTGGTCCAGCTCCAAGCTAATTGGGAATTTACACAATTCCAGCATTAACTCTTCTCCTGCCAAGTAGCATCACTTCTCAAATTTCTCTTGCCTCATTCTCAATGGCCCCAGCTATCAGTTACAATTACATGATGGTGGATCACAGACAACCATCATGAATGTTATCAAAGATACTGAAATAAGATCTAGGTAACTGATATTTTACACCCAGGCAACCATGACTGTTATATCAGGCAGAATGTTACCATGGAACTTTTCAACATTTTTAAAATTCTGACAAGAAAGTACACATTCAACCATGGCGAATATTATAAAGGTTGTTTTTTATACAGTTTTAATATTCCAACAAGAAAGTACAAACAGATTTTGTATGGAACTGGAAAATACAAACTTGCTTAGGCATGAAATAACAATCTTGTCTAAGATTGCTCCGGCATGCACAAAAGACTTGAACTAATTTAAGATCATAATATTACAAACAAACCATAACTAGCATAAGACTTAGCAATGAATGCACATGTAACTTACCCTCTTCTTGCAGAACTTCAAAGCACGCTTATCCTTTGATATACGCAGCAATTCTTGGCATCGTCTTTCATATGGGGCAAAGCCAGCAATCTCTCTGATCAGGTCACGGACAAAGCGGGCATGCTTTGTAGCTGTCTGAAAAAGTGAAATAGTAAAAAACAAAAGTAAGCTAAGTGATGTAACTTTGTAAGTCAGACATAATTAATCTATCCCTAGAGCACAAAATGTGATGCCAACTAATGTCAAACATCTGATCACCATTAAAGTGGTGCAGCTGGACCCCCCCCCCCCCCTCCACCACTGCCAACAGTGACATGCAGGCAAGTGTACACACATACATAGTTTGTACATGTATATTAGTGTCAGTAATAACTAATAAGTAATATACTAATGTACTTGAGTCAGGGTTACATCCAAGGAGACGGTCAACGGTTCTTGGGACATTTTAAATGCCATTTTTGGTCACAAATATCATTAAAAATAAAATCAATCAAACATGTTTATATCTAGTGAATGAAGTCAAAATTTGCAAAAGAAGCAAGTCTGATTAGTCTGTCAGGATGATTCTGATACTTGTGACCCAAAAATGGTGTTTAAAATGTCCCATGAATTTTCGACCATCTCCTTGGCTATTACTATTAGATTACCCTGAGTCTGTCTCGTGTGTGTGTGTGTGTGTGTGTGTGTGCACGCGCGCGCATACACACACACACACACAGTGATACACAGAGACACACACACGTGTTTAACCAAGAGCCTGCAATGTCATTCACGACTCATTGTCAACAGATTCATGCACAGATGCACACTTTGGTAACTGAACTACAATTCCAAACTGAAACACACAAAATTAAAAAAATTAAACAACACAGGCCCTCACTTGTTCGGATCTGATAAATCGCTCACCCCTTTTCGGCGACATGGGCGATCTTTACGACTGCCTTCGATTTTGGTTACTTTGTGGCCTTTCTGGAGGCCAACTGCTAGCTGGTAGCGCACCATCTGCAGAAGACGAAGAGTAAAATTTTACTGAACGACATCAAGACATGGGTGGACGGCATGGGTATGTACTCCATTTCGAAACTTGTATTCGCCCATTAGAACACAAAATCTTGCTTAAAAAATAGACAACTCGATACGCAAAGGTTTCACATAGAAAGCAAACGCAAAATTTTAAACACACGACAACGAATCCATAAGGATGAAACAGATAAAACGAAAGCATCAATCACATTCGCACTCACGACTACTCTTTTGGACGGGAAAGGAAGTGGACAGTACTTCCGGTTTAAACAACAATTTGGCTTGGTAAAAACAACGAAACACAATCATACCTATACAAAGGCTGTGCATCTGATTAATCTATATTCCATTTGGTATTGCCTACCCTGCGTTATTTTCAATATTAAAGGCATTTTAGAAGATCATCGTGCGAAATGAGATATTATTTTGGAACTGTTCATTTTTCAAGGGAAAGAACTCTTGCGCTACGTGCTCCGTGAAAAACGACGATGTTGGGCGACGTTGTGAAGCTGTTTCTGTGCAGGAGTTGTAAAGGATTGTTTATTCTTGATTGTCAGGTTGAGAAGCATGTCAAAAACTGCAATGGAGATGCATTCAAGTCACCTGCAAATTTGTTTGCGTGCGAGAGAGAACACTTTTTGGAGCTGCTTGCTCCCAGTGCCAGAAACACTGCAGCAGACGTCACAAATCTGGTTTCCAACTCGAAGAGGAAAAGGAGAAAAAGCACTCCACAAACAACTTACGAAGCAGAAAACCGTGCCACGGGTAGTTCTGTGTGGAGCAGGGGCGATGATACCACTAGATCATCAACATCTTTGGTTGAAATGGGAACAGCTCATCTAGACAATCGATTGTTAAACACGCAAACGAACAAAATTTGTCGGTCCCACTCGCAGCCACAGATTAGTCCGTTGCAGATTAGTGTTACGCGCACGGACAGCGATGCAGTGCAGTGCTGTGTCCAACAGAATGGTTTTAGCAGTGCAGTAAGCCTTCCAGTTTCGAATAGTTTGAGTAGTGCAATAAGCCATCCTGTGTCGAATGGTTTTAGCAGTGCAATCAGCCTTCCTGTTTCGAATAGTTTGAGTAGTGCAATAAGCCATCCTGTTTCGAATGGTTTTAGCAGTGCAATAAGCCTTCCTGTTTCTCACTCTCAACCATTTACTGTAGCATTCACTGAGGGAAAACATGGAGCCCCTTGCACCTCCCACTCTCTGTCTCAGGAGGAAACTAATAGTGATAGGCCTACAAGTTTTCCCTCAAACACGAATGAGGAAGCTTACAAAAACCTCGCTTGTTCTGACTCTGACACAGACCTGATTCAGAAAACTGGTACGCCGGCCACAAATTTACTGGCTTTCTTGAGTAAACTGCAACAAGGAGTAGATTCAAGTGCACCGCAATTGACAGGTCACCAAGAGCAACCTGTCTGTGCCACTGTCAGTCAGAATTGCCTGCAAGGTTCTTTCTCCACAAGTAAAAATAATGCCCATTGCACTGTTGAGGACCATCCCATGCCTGAAAGTGAACCACCAAAGAATTTTGCGGCACAGAATTCAGCTCATGCAGTGAACAGCAACGGTATGAGTAACCAACAGCTTGAACAGACTGTACAAGTCGGTGGAGTTGAACTGACAGAAAATGATGACTTTCATTTTCAGGCTGTTGGTGTTGCAACTTTCAGTACATTTTCTGACACAAACTATAATGAGGTTGGATCAGAAGAGATGAAAAGCTGTTGGACAGCAAATGAAATTTTACCAGTTTATTCTGAAGATTACTCAAGGGTGAGCGGACACGAAACAGTAAACACTGGAGCAGTATCAACACAGAGAACTGAACACATGAACATGACATCAGAGAATGAGTGCAGTAAAATTTTACAAGAGAATGGGAATGCAACCCAAGATTTAGAACTGGAAAACACCGGAGAAACTGAATTATATCACTCTCAGATTCAGAGTGACTGCTCCGCTTCAACAGCAGTACACACTGTTGAGGTGACTGGGGCTGGCACAGGGGGTGAAACATTACCTGAGGTAGAGAGCACTGCTCAGGGACCTGTTGTGTATATTTTAGAGCCTGATGGTCTCTTTCAAAATGTAGCAGTAGAAAACGTAGCAACAGACAACAATATGACAGCGAACAACTCGTTTGTGTTGCCTGGTGGTGTCGGCTCAGAAGACGTGGTAGGTCACAGTGACATTGCAGTTGGGGACACGCTGACGGTCAACATCACTTCAAGTCCAACTTCACTTGGCAGTTCACCATTGGAACCAGTCCAGGTGTATGTGAGTGTAGAAGACAGTCTTGTGAAGTCAGAAAACACAGTGCGTAAAGGCAAATCAAAGCACCAGCTTCGACTTGAAGAGCAAAAGGCACTGAGAGAAAAAGTTTTAGAGCAATCGACAGAAGTTTTGCCAGATGCAGAATCAAATAAGACTCGTTACCGATGCAACATCTGTGGACATGTGGCTATGTCTGTCAAGTTTATGTACAACCATCTGCAGGTAAAGAACATGTATAACTATAAGTAATTAGTTTATTAGAATTTATAAAGTGTTAAAAGTGGAATAATATAAAATACAATCTCCTCAAGAGCTTTTTTTTATTTTTAATGTCAGTGATGATCAGATGAGAAAGGGGGGGGGGGTTCTTCAGGGACTTGGGTGGGTTTGGGGGGGGGGGGTGACTGCAAAATTAAAGACTGGAACATTTACCAAACAAATGTATAATATATAATGTTGGTTGTAACTTGTAGACCTGTACTGAAGAAACAAAATGGATTTGTCTGTTATGATCTGTATTATATATAATTATCAAATATATATTTAGTCCTGGCAGTAGCGACAAGAGAATTTGCTTCTCCAAGGTCAACTTTCTGTGCTGACTTTTATTTTGGTACCCATTCCACCCCTTAGTTACCACAGTTTCAATTGTTTGAATGTTGCTTTACGTCCAGAGAAATGATTAAGGCTTAAATTACTTAGTATTACTGTATTAGGGATGGATTGCCCAGGACAGCCACCTTGACTTTCTCACAGCTCCTGAGCTCTGAACTGCAGTAGCCCATGTATACATACATATATATATATATATATATATATATATATATATATATATATATATATAATATGTATGAAAGATCCTGGTCCTTCAGCCAAAAGTACAGGTGGCAGGTTACAGCTAAATGTGCATGTGCCCTACAGATGGCTTTGCATGGAGTGGCATGACACATCAGAAACAGCACGTGGTTGTGTGGTGTACACAGAACACACTGAGATGGCAGCAGATTTTCAGTACATTGTCAGTGGGTGTATCACTACTGTTGTACTAATGTCAGTTTGTCTTGAACAATCACAGTGCTATAAAGAACTTAATGGAGTTACTTCCCAAAGGGACAAAGGAGTAAAGTACTTAAGTAGCGTTCAGCTGCTGTTTCATATTAATTATTAGACTTGAGCCTTCCACAGGGGTTCCCTAAGAATTGTGGTAGGGAGTCAAGCTGACACTTGTGGAATATGACCTTAAAAAAAGCAAATAATGGGAGCCATGTTTAGTGCATTATCAGCTAGTATTTGTGTACTAGTAAGGCTGGACTGTCGTGTCAGAACTTATAAAACTGAGTGGCTTATATTATTGTGTTGATCATCAGAACATATAGAGTGACTTATTAATATTATATATATATATATATATAATATATATATATATATATATATATATATATATATTATAACTGAAGCTATATTATTGTGTTGGTCATGTTCATAATTTACTTGTTTTAGGTAGTTAACCCTTTGACTGCCAACATTTATGTGTTTTGTTGGTGCAGTTTCCTTTTAAGAACAGTCTTGAAAAACTTCAGGAAGGTTTAGGCTGACCAAAATTGCTGCTGTTGAATGCTTTGTTTCACATTATAATGATTTGCAACAAGCTACAATTCATTATTCAAGCAGAAAGTTGTACAGCATCTTATAATAAATGGAACACACTTTGCCAGCGATACCATGATGTCCTACATGGGGACTGACCTGTTCTCTGATTGTAGATGCACAGCAATGGCAGGGTGTACTTTGAGTGTGACCAGTGCGACTACAAGTGCCGACAACGCTACAAAATGGTGGGACACCAGGAGCGACACAGTCGCAGCCGACTCCTGTGTCACCTGTGCCCTGCCACCTTCATGGACATGCAGTCGCTCAACCGTCATGTCACAGCCAAACACACAGGTAGGATACTACTGGTTAACTTATTTTTATGAAAGTGACCTCACATTCTTGTTATTCCATTACTTTTTGTTCCGTTCCATTCAGCATAGTTTGAAATGGTATCTGCTTGCTCTGGAAAGCCCATATTACAGAATAAAATGCACTCCACCACAGCCATCTCATGCAAGTTTCTCCTGTGTTCAGTTGCCTTTCACTGTTTCAGTTTGATTGAAATTGGCCGTTTCTCATTGTTTTAAGGGGGATTGTCAAGCACATCCTTTTTGTATGTAATTCTCACCTCCAGTTGATTGATGGTGTGGTGTTCTTGGCTTTGTTCCCACACAGGTAGTAGTGTCTCAAGTTCTCCAGCAGAAGTTTCAGAACTTTTGAGATGCAATCCACTTGCGATGATTGCTTTGCCTGCCAGACTGTTTGTTTGGTCCTTCCCCTTGGAGTCCTAGCTCAGTGTACAGAGGTGGATGCTGAACATCATCACATGACAGTCCAAGCTTTCTATTTCACTTTTGTGCTGCAAGCTCATTGAATTGTTTGGATGATGGCATGTGGTCTTGCTGTCACATCTTGAGGCAGTCCACCAGAGAACTGTGATAAAACTGAAAATGTGATATGATATAATGTACTTTGCAGACAGCAAGAGCCTGAAGTGTGATCAGTGTGGATTCAGTGCATCGTATGCCAATGACTTGAGGGAACACATGCTGAAACACACAGGTACAGGCACATGAGGGTATTTTGATTCTAACATTGACTTTATTTAAGCTGTGCTTAGTGAATTTGGTAGTTTCATGTTGTTGTTTTTCGTGTGTGTTTTGTTTTTTAGAGTTCTTTGTTCCACTTAAATGTTTGTGTGTGTGTGTGTGTGTGTGTGTGTGTGTGTGTGTGTGTGTGTGTGTGTGTGTGCGTGTGTGTGTGAGTGTGTGTGTGTGTGATATGTATATTTACTGTACACACACACACACACATATATACATATATATATATATAGTGTAGGCTTTTTCTCCACCAGGCACCTGAAGACGTGCACACATGAGATGCAGCTAGCCTGCTTGTAACTGCTTTCAAGACAAGAAACATATTTTTCTCTTAGTAACTGAGTCTTAGTCTGTATTGCCATCAAGACAAAAAATCTCTCTCTCTCTCTCTCTCTCTCTCTCTCTCTCTCTCTCTCTCTCTCTCTCTCAGACATTTTTACCTGTCCATTTTGCGACACCAACGAATCAGAAATTCATTTTTTGTTAGTATGCCCAAAATATAAAACGCTAAGAGAAACTTATTTGCCTTCTAAGTTTTATAACCGCCCTTCTGCTTTTAAGGTGGCAATCCTGTTAGCAGATACAAGACTATCCTTTCCACTTGCAATCTATATTTCCAAGGCCTTCAAGCTAAGAGCCAATAGTATTAGCAACGCGATCCTAGCTTGATCGGGTGTTGTGAGCCACATGCTTTTGTATTGCTGTTTATTTTTGTCCCTCATTTTTGTACTTCCAAGGGCACTCGCGTGTGTATATATATATTTGTGTGTGTGTGTGTGTGTGAGCGCACGCGTGTGAGTATGGGTGCGCGCGTGTGTGAGTGTGCTTGAGTTTGCGTGAATGTGTGCGTAGGTACATGTGCGGGTGCATGCGGGTGTGTGTGTGTGTGTGTAGGGTGAGAATCTCTGTTGGAATGTTTTGATGCTAAGATTGTTTATGCACAAAAAATGTCCCCCCACCCCCCACCTCCCTGTTTGACATGGGCAGATGGCCTAGTTCAATAAACCTTTCGTTCGTTCGTTCGTTCTCTCTCTCTCTCTCAGTAGATCCAAGGTGGTCTGTCATCAGGGTTCCCACTATGTTATTATTTTAGTATCAGAAATATATATGTCTCATGGAAATTAAAGTTTAAAACCTATCCCTCTGGCACCTGGAACAAGATAGTGTGCTTGATCAGACCAGAATACAACTTCGTTTCAACTTGCTGGTCTTTGCTGCCTGTTTCAGGGGAGATGCTATGCTGTGATGTTGAGGGCTGTGGGTACAGGACACCCTACCTTCGGGCATTCCGCAGCCACCAGAAGCGTCACAGGGGCGAGAAGAACTACAAGTGCAGCTTGTGTAGCTTTGAGGGCGTGGAGAAGCACGAGCTGGTCCGACACATGCGGTCGCACACGCAGGACAGACCATACCAGTGCTCCAGCTGCCATTTCCGGGCAACTACAAAGTGAGCTTTAAGTTTTGAAGTTTGGGGCCATGGGTAGTTCCAGTCGCTTGCATTGAAGACAGCCATCAGCAACTGACGCACCTCCTGGCCTGCTAATTAATTTGACAAGAGCTTCTGAATTTTGCCTTGGCATTTTGTATATATTTTTTATTACAGTGGATGGATAGAAGAGATCTCTGCTTCTCTGCTATAAATTCAGTCAGCATAAAAGTGCCCTGCACTCACGAGAGGAGCAGCACTGACAAGTATGCCTGATGCTCACAGGACTGGACTGTCTGGTCTCAGCCAGAGAGTCAGACGCTGAGCCCACCAGCGGCAGACTGGAAAAATTAGAGTTAAACCTCCAACCTCAGTCTCAGTTTTTTGTTTTAAGCACTTGTCCCCACCATCTTCCTTATTTTGTGTTGTGTGCAGAGCTATGAGCCAACTTTTGACTTGTATTGTTATGACTATAATTAGCAATGTAATTAGGTCACCCCACATGTACTGATAGCATCATCAAAGCTACGGTTTAAAACTAATTCTTTGGGAATAAACATTGATTGTGATCTTTCACACAAGCACTAGGCTCCAGGAAGACCTGTCTGGTCTATTCAGACACTTGGATTCCCTGAGGCTATAACAGTATCCGTAATTAGGTCATGGAAAACACAAATTTGTAATCCCAGGATTATTAAAATCTGTTACTAAAATTGTTTTCAAATTAAAGCATGAACTTTGGGCAGATACAGTGCTCCTCTGGGAACATTTTCTGTCTGAAAGATAACCCTAGTCTCAGGATACCTTTATCTGTTGTCTGCAACAGTGATTACTGTAACTAGAACAGATGAGTAGGGTTCACGTGCCCTCACAGGCATTGTTGCATCTGCTCAGCTAATTATTGCAGATTTCTCTTGATTAGTCTCCTCATTTGTTTAGTTAATGTGATAGCATTATTTCTTGTGGTATGACCATTATTGTGGCACCAGTTTTGTGTGTCACTTCCTCTGGAAGTGAGGGTAGTTGGTCTTGTTCTGTTTCTGCATTTCCTGACTCTACTGTCTGTTTTACACTGCTTGCCGCCAGCTGGTCATGTTGAGCTGGTGTTCAGTGGCATTGCGTCCAGTGAAGCCATGTGTCATGACAACGGTGAACTACATAACACAGAAAAGAAAGTGTTGTTTGCTACTTGTGCCACCCCTGTCCCCCGCTACACTTGACATGGTCTTCTGTCTCAGGAAACCGCTGCCACACCTCCTCCATTACTCTCCCCCAAGCTGTCACACGTCTGTCACATCTCAGCATTATGAGAACTGTGCCCAGAAAGCCACACTGATCAAGAAGAGGAGGGAAGAATGAATGGAGGAAGATCAAATTGATCAAAGCTCTTTCAAAACTTCAACACCATTCTCGCCAACAAACAAAATTCACCTCTTCCTTCAACATTTGACTCTGACGACTTCCCAGATGTCTTTTCTGATTACTTCACTGAGAAAATTTGCACCATCAGAAACAATTTTCCTCCTCCAAATCCAGCTGCTTGCTCTGATACCTCTTTTGCTGGAAACCTCTTGCTAACTTTTGAGCCTATCATTGATGAATATGTCTTAAAAATAATCAACAGTGCATCTGCCAAGTCTTGTGAACTCGATCCCATTCCCACCATGCTTCTTTATGAAAACCTTGACATCCTCTTGCTGTCAATCACAAACATCATCATCACATCTCTTACCATGGCATTGTACCATTGATCTGAAGACTGCCATCATCAGACCTCTGTTGAAAAAGCCAAGACTTGACCACACACACAAAAAAACACTGAAGAAGTATCACCCCTTTTCTGACCTTTCATTTCTGTCCAGAATCCTCGAAAAAGTCATTCTCAACAAACTTCTGTCCCATCTCCAAGAAAACAACCTCAGCAACCCCTTTCAGTCAGCCTATCAAGCAGAACACAGCACTGAGACCATTTTGTTACGTATTGTAAATGATAGCATAGCGCTTGTTCTTGTGCAGGTGGACATCACAAAGCGGTCTGACACTTTCATGCCAGGACAGGTGCTTTGCTTTCATTTGTACACCGGTACAAAAAACTTAAGCTTGGTTTTGTAAGAATGAAGTACATTTAGAAACTCTTGCCTTTCACATTCTTGAAAATAAATGCTATTCTTTTTATTGTCTGTGCTTAGAACAAAATAACGAGTGAAAATGTGCACACATTGATTGCTTTAGTCAACATGTGTCTTATGTTTTTAATACTTACTACGGATGTTGTTAATGGCATTCACTGCATCAAAAGTGCAAAAGAAAGAAAGTTCTATATATATATGTATAAATTCATGAAAAACATTAACATTGTCAAAATATATTAAATTTGCCTTTTTTGTTTGTTTATTTGTTTATGCATATATTTGTTTATTTGGGCATTCCAGAAAAAAGTCCAGCACCAGAAAGAAGAAAAATATGTGAACATGGGTGACGAATAGAGTCACTATTTCACTAATTAATGCATTGCCAATCTTTGATGGATTAATGTGCCCCTCATGGATGGCCTGAAGATGTCTATGTGGCTGAAAAAAATCAGTATGGTTAAAATTGTCTGTGTGCAGCAGCTCAATACTTCACTCCAAAGTGCAGTGAGAAAAAAAACTTAGGTCTCTGACTACTTGAGGTCTACCACAGAGAAAGCCCCAAGCCAGAGAGCACCTGCCAGCATGGTGGATGACACTGCACTGATATATGTGATGGTTACAAGTGTGGGGAAACAGTAAAAGTGGAGGAGGGGGTGGTGGGTTTAGGTAGGGGGGTATGAGACCCAGATTATGAATCAAGGTTCAGCCGCTGTACTATCAACTTTGATCCATGTCAGTAGGAAATGCTATGGATTTGTGTATTCCACAGTGATGAAATGGTGTGTCAGGAAACAAGATTTTTTTTTTTTTATAGTCCTGATGCTTTTTGCTTTTTATTTAAAGTATGAATGTTATTGCTGGTGTTTGTCATTGTTTCAGGTATGGCGTCCTGTCCCACATGCGCCATATCCACCAGCAGCAGATGGAATTCTACATGTGTGACAAGTGTGCCTTCAAAACCACCTACTCCTCCAGCATAGCTAAGCACCTCAAGAGTCACATGGGGGCCTTCACATGCCCGCTGTGCAAACACAGCTTCCCCGCCCTGCCCAACCTACAGAGGCACGTACAGCGAGTCCATCGTCTGGACAATGTGGAAGTGGTCAGCAACACGACCAAAATCAACATCAAGGACTACCTGTGCACAGAATCCGAGAAACCCATGATGGAACCGTTGATGACAGATACGATGAACGTCGACTCCCAAGACCTTCCACCCCTGGCAATGGTGGACATGGATAGGTCACGTATAGACCCCATGAAGCTGAGTTTTCACTTTCAGGATATGGCGCAGGGCCCTTTCATGTCGAGTGGCAGTGGGGTGAATCTCACGCGGTCCAGCTCCATCCCTGATCTCTTTACTTTCTCTGGCATGAATCGCTCCAACTCCCAGTCAGACTTGTTCACATTCTCAGGCATCAACACCATGACTCGCTCCAACTCTATGTCCGATTTGGTCTCGTTCGCCACCAGCATGTGTGCCGACATTGTCGAACCCGTCAACATGGATGTCAATTTGTCCGACGCCACTGCCCCTTCCATGGACGTCAGTGGGTTGTCGCTTGGCGACGGGCCAGAGGTGTCACTGACAGGGGGAGCGAGGCCAGGGTCACCAGGGGGCGTTGTGCTGGGCCTGCAGTGTTCAAAATGTCTGGTTCTGTTGATGAATGAGGAGGCTGTGCAGGCTCACAGCAAGACATGCACTGGCACTGTTCAACTGGTGTAGGTTGTTTAAACTTGAGGCACAACCATTTTCAGTGTGTGGCACTGTTCATGAGCATCAACATGGACACTCGTAGTTTGCAATGTGCACAATCAGTGTGAATGTTGCAACACTTAATGTAGAAATTAGTTTTCGACAAGGCAGAACTGACAGGATCAGAAAACACAATTATCTGAAGCACTGTCTTGGAGTCGGATTTGTTGGGGGGTTTGCAGGAAGGTTCTTCTGTGAATATTTTGTTATAATTTTGTGGTGAAGAAAGGTTGTTTCTTATAGGTTTTTAAAAAAGCTGGAAATGTGTTGTTATTGAAAGGGTTTTCTAGATGTTTACTGCATGGTGTAGCTATGATCCATAAGATTCATTGCAATACAAAGCAAAGATTATGAGCTGGCTAGTTGTTCCTTTTTGATGAGTAACTTCTCCAGCCATTGTCAAGGTGAGGGTCTGGTATTCCTATATTGATGTCATTCTAGTCTCGTTTTGTTAATGTGCTTATTTTAATGCCTCACAGGCTTTTTTAGCCTTCTGCCTGCTAGGTCGTGTTTTGCTTAATATTAATAATTATGCTCAGCATTATTATTTTTAGGAGTGCTGCATGTGTTGTGTTAAAGGAGTGCTGGCGTGTTTTCGTCAGTTACCATGCGCCATATGTATTCTATTTACGATGTTTATCCAGAAGGTTTGTGAGTGAGTTTAGTGTTCCTGCTAATACAATGTTGGGTGATGAGCTGTTCCAATTATTTATAACTGTTAGTAATAAAATGTGCATACTGATTAGTAAGAACTGTCTTCTTGTGTAGTTTGAAAGGGTGCCCTCTTGTTCCGGCAGATTCATTCAGCGTGAACAAGGAACAGTCTCATGGTCATAATAAGCATGTATAGTTTTAAAAGTTTCAGTCATATCACCTCATGCTCCTCTGTATTCCAGGCTAGGTAATTTTAGTGCCATTAGGCTTTGTTCATCCACCACTGTCCAGGTTGTTCATGCCAGTAATACATTTGGCAAAGCGTCTTTGCACATTTTCAGTACAAGTTACATGTTTTATTAAACAAGGTGCCCAGCATTATAAGCTATGTTTGTAAAGATCACTTGGTGTTTTCCTTTTTGTCTGTAGCTTGAAACCTGTTTCTTTTTCATATCAGATTCTCACTCCACTCTCAGCCATTTGCTTTGTATACATGTGTTCAGTGACTTAATGGAACTAGCCATCTCAGTTCCAGTCGGGGGGAAACTATGAATTTTGATTAGTTTTGGGCTTTTATTTTATTTTTATTTTTTTCAGTAACACTATTATTATGATGATTTTTTTTTTAATCTGCCAGCTAATGTTACCCGAAATACCACTTATAGCGAGCTAATAGAGAACCCTCTCTAGAACACTATTGTACATCATCAAAAGTTCACTCCAGAGAGAGAAACATCGTAGAATAAAAATGAAAACCGTATTTCTTCTGTGAACTGCGTATAGAACCAAGATCTTCTGATGTTCTGTCTGTGACAGTGAAGGCACTTTTTGATGTCAAACTCAAAGACGGGAGAGAGCACACAAAGAACGCATTGGGGACACCAGCAATTTGTTAAATCTTTATCAAGTTGATAGTACTTCCAACTGTGATTTGTTCATACTGCAGGTCATGTTTGTTTTTTCTTTTTTGTTTCCCTTTTTTGTTCACTGTCTCTGTCTTTCCCTCTCTCTCTCTCTCTCTCTCTCTCTCTCACACAACACACACACACACCCCTCACACACACACACACACACACACACACACTTCATGTTAACTGTGATGCTTTTATTCACCCTTTCAGTCACAGTAACAATCAGACAAGTGAGAATCAGACCACTTTATCCTTTGCAATCAGGCACTTTACCAACAATCTGCCCACACATTTTCTCCCGCGCTATAAGTCAGTCAACAGTCATGCAAACATAACAGTTTGGTAGATGTAACTTTGAATCTCACTTTTATACGCAATATCAAATGCATCCATACACACAAAAACAGAAAGAACAAAGTAAATAAATATTTTTAAAAAGGAAGGTAAGCAACAACAAAAATGTATATCTTAAACATTAAACAATGATCAAACTGTTGCAGAAACTTGAACAAAGTTGGTTAGCTATATTTAATCCTTTTCTTGTCACCCAAAGGTTAAAAATGCACAACCACTTACTCCTGTTTCACACATTTCTTCAAACTGTTGCAGAAACTTGAACAAAGTTGGTTAGCTATATTTAATCCTTTTCTTGTCACCCAAAGGTTAAAAATGCACAACCACTTACTCCTGTTTCACACATTTCTTTAATCAGAGGAGCTTCGCAGATATGTGTATTAGCACCACACCACAGTAGAGAATGAGAAATGGGGGGGGGGGGGGGGAGGCAAACAGAAGACTGAAGACTTGTTTTAACGCCGGATGTCTCTGGAGAGGTTCTGGTGACAACCAGGATTCCAGGAAATGAGAGAAGATGGGGTAATGCTACAGTGTCACCATAAGAATGATGTTAAAATGAGCATTGGTGCAAGCAATTTTAATGTTTTATCAATTGCAGTGTGGGGGTGGGGGGTGGGGGGGGGGGATCTAGGACAATGTCCGTAAACAACGATAAAGATGGGGGGGGGGGGCAAAACAACTTACGAAGAGGGGAGGTGCAAGATCACAAATGTGTCCACAAAAAAAAATAATCTCAAACAAGAATGACTGCCAGCATTCTAGAAACAAGATCTAAGCACATAAAAGGTTCAAAAGAATGCTATTTATTTAGACAAGACAAAACCAGCAAATTTTTGGATTAATCCCCTCTGTCAAGCTACAAAACAACACTTAAACAACAGCTAAACCGTCAAAAACAATGAAAAATGAAGTGAAAAGCTAAACTACTTATATGTTTTTGGTTGAGCTACGTTGTTTACCAGTACAGTGTTTGGAAGAAAATTTGCTGGTTTTGCCTTCTCCAAATAAATAGCGTTCTTTTGAACCTTTCGTGTGTTTGGTGTCCATAAAATCACACCTTAAGAAGAGAAAGGAGGCTGAAGGTGCAATCAAACAGAGGTCCATCTGCTTAACAGCCTAATGCCTTACAGCTAGGCCAAACCAGCTCACCTACAGCATATATTCAGTGGTCCCACTTGGGAGCATGGAGGTGTGCTAGGACAGCGTACAGTCCATATTCAGTAGATTCCCTTCTAAGACAGTGGGCGGGACCATCAAAATGATAACTGCCTCAGATTTTTTTTTTTTTAAATGTCCTGAACCAAATAAAAATCATGTTTACTATGTATGTTGGTACCTCTATGTCCTGAGTTGGTTCCACTGTAAAACTGATACAGGAAACGCCAAATTTCAAACAGGTCCTGTGAACAAAAACGTACTTTACTTTTGCTGAAAATGTGCCAAGTGGTCCAGTGGACTGCACTAAATGGCGAAGTCAAGACGTAGGCCCCTATGGGGATCCAGGGGGTAAGGCTCCCATACAAATATATCTGTTTAAACCCTTCTTTGGAGTTGAACATTTCACAAAAGAGACTGGTTGAACAGTAAAGGTGAAGTGCTAAACAAGATTCTACATCAATCAGAGATGGGGTTCTAGCTATGCAGATCACCATAAAAACAAGGGAGTACATTGTCTGCAAATTATGACCCAAAAGCAAGCAACAACAACAGCAACAACAACAAACCAAAATGACTATAATTCTGTTTTTCCCAAGGAAGCCAGCAAGGTGATTCTCTCCAAGTGATTCTTGAACTGGCCTGGAACGTCAGTCACTGCAACAATTGACAAAAATATTTGGTTTTGTTTAAATTTTCACACACCTCCACATCCCGGTGCATTTTTTCCCCTCAGCAAAGTATGGTTGTCTTCCAAGGAGAAAGCCAGCTGCAGCAGAGAGGCACCACAATTTACACCACACTGCACCACCTCAGTGCAAGGTAAAAATACCGTAACAATCAAATATGACTTGTGTACATGGGAGGAAAAACAAAGAACAGTTAGTGTGATGAAGTAGCTTCATGGCTGGGGACAAATTATTCAACCATATTTGAAAGGAAATGAGCGAAAAGTGACAATTTAACTGATTGTTTTTGCATTAAGAAATTTGCCATAAGCAAGACAGCTGCAAGGAACATAATCACTAAATCAGATGCGTGTGTACACACACTGAAATACTAACACTAAGTTTGTTACACTCCAGAGCATCAAGGCTGTATAGTGTACTCACAAGAATTTGTGTTAGAGTCCATTTTGCACTCATTTTCAGCCAGGGGTGTGCTGCCGGTGTTCTGAAAAGAAAGAAGAAAAAAAAAATGAAAAAAATAGCCAGGTCACTTGATCGTGAATCACAGTGTGCATCATCATTTGAAATATGACTAAAAAAACAAGCATAAAACATTATGCAACTTTGTTATGAATCTTGCCCTGATATAAATGTCCTGGCTGACTGTAGTTCAGGAGCTGTGTGAGAGTCGAGGTGGCCGTCCTGGGCTGTCCGTCCTAACGAGCCTTCTGGTTTCCGTGGACGTAAAGCTATACTGAACCATGCTTCGGCATTGGTCTCAGCTTGTCCCTAATATGTCAACTGACATCTGAGGACATTAAGCAGCACTACCTACCTACTACCTACCTGCATAAAAAAAGTTATTTACTTAGTTAACTTAGTATGAATCTAAATGTCTTGTGGGTGCATAATACATATATATACACATTATGGTGTGAGACATATTCCCAATGAATTTTTACTAAGAAATTTATCTTTGAAACATGCATGCTTTTGACACTGGCAAGAACCAAAACAAGAGACATATTTCTCATGATTATGAGTGATATGTGACATATATATATATATTGCCCTCAAGGAACAAAATTAGATAACTCTTGTTCTTGCTGGCCATGCAGCGATGCACTCTTGGCTCACTGCACTCCCATGAGAGGGTAAAAAATGTGCACAGGTGCCACACATGCCTGTATGTGTAAAATGATTTTTCTAGCAGTTAGAGGCCAGTACCCAGCTCATAGCTGGATTTCCCCTCTTCCAGCTTTCACACGAGAATGCACCCTGGATCTTTCTACAGACTGTGCAGGCTCCCGCCATTCAGTCATGTTGCTCCCACACTGCTTGTCCCAGCACATCCAAACACACACAAGAAACATGATTCCCACATCGCAGCCCTGCCACTCGCGGTGTAGAATGGGAGAGCTATGTTAGACCACTGGCCGACTATCCTCTCAGTATTAAAGTGGGAGATCTATATCAGATCACTGGCTGACTATCTTCTCAGTAGGAGACACTGTATCATAATGGTGGTCAGTGTTGCATCTTTAAAGCACTGAACATGCATAATATAACACACATAATGCACATCAAAATACAAAATGTTAACAGCAATTTAACAAAATTTCTGAAACCTTTGGTCAGAACTGTCTCAAGCAGGGATGGAGGCAAGGAGTACTGAGATTGAGGTCACCATGAGCACAGAACATGAAGAATGATGTACAGGGGCTTATAGTCTAAGTTAGACCATTAATTCTGGACTATACAAACTGCAATGAAGGGCAACAGTGACAAGTGATGATGCTATTTATGGATTTCAATTTGAGACTTACAGGGTGACAGAATACACATATTTATGCAGTCCTTACACAGCTGCTGTCATAATGTATTAAATAGCAGTTTATTCAGTTGCTGTCATAATGTGTTAAATAGCAGTTTATTCAGTTGCTGTCATAATGTGTTAAATAGCAGTTTATTCAGTTGCTGTCATAATGTGTTAAATAGCAGTTTATTCAGTTGCTGTCATAATGTGTTATTTTCTGTTAAATAACAGTTTATTCAGTTGCTGTCATAATGTATTAAATAGCAGTTTACTCAGTTGCTGTCATAATGTATTAAATAGCAGTTTACTCAGTTGCTGTCATAATGTATTAATAGCAGTTTATTCAGTTGCTGTCATAATGTATTAAATAGCAGTTTACTCAGTTGCTGTCATAATGTATTAAATAGCAGTTTATTCAGTTGCTGTCATAATGTATTAAATAGCAGTTTACTCAGTTGTTGTCATAATGTATTAAATAGCAGTTTATTCAGTTGCTGTCATAATGATTATTTCTGTGTTATTCAGGCCTGAAATGTGTGACAATGCTAAGTAATTTAGCATATTTAGCATTTAGTAATGCTGGTCAAGAAATTAACACCACCAAAAAAGTATGAATTTAACATTCAGATCAAAGCACTCCAAGCTATAAGTATGAGCTACTCAAGGCTGAAAAATCCCACATTACTGATCAGATTCAAAAGGTACATGCTACTTTGGCTGTTTCTTTAAATGTGCAACACACCTCTATTCATGATTTAATGTCACTATTGTAATTCTAAAAAGAAATCTTCATGTGAGTAAGTTAAAGGATAGTAAACAAGATGCAACTTTTAAGCAGCTACTACTACTTAACTGCACAACAAGATGAGACTTACAATAGCTTCAAACTGCTGGAGAGTGACTCCGGGTCCGGAGAGAGACAATGTAAAGGTCTGGAAATACAGATATGATGTCTGACCTCGAGCCACAGTGCACAGCAAACTCTGTCCATCATCAATCATCTCCATACTCACATGCCATTGCTGCAACATACATGCTGCTGTACATTATTTGAATACCAAAACTAATTATCAGTCAAAATGTTACAAGAGTGTGTACTTGATACAATGATAGCATAACTTCTGGCTTTAACTGAACTAATTTGAAGGCATTGGTCTCTTCAGTGACTATAACACACACACACACACACACACACACACACAGTGACACAACACAAACACACACACACACACACACACACCACACACACACATATATATATATATATATATATATATATATATATATATATATATATATATATAAACAAATGGGACTCTAGAAGAAATCAGCCACAGAATTACTTGCCAAAAGAGAACGGACCAAAATAAAACATTCACAAGGAGAATTTTTATTGTACAATATTCTATTGAATCTGTACCTTGTCCACTGAATGTACGTATATAAATCACAGTCTTGCTTGAAGCCTACAGCAATGTGAGTGCTGATGTGCAAAATGTGGTACTAGTTTTACCCCAGGGCAGTCTCCAACACTTGTGCATAAATAGTAAAATACATGTACACGTTGAATATCAATTTAGTTAGTGCACAGTGATTTTTTCTTTAAAAATACCTTGCTGTAATTATAGGTCAATGAGGTGTTTAAACTGATTCTTTTTCCATGCCTACAGCACTTAATTCATTATGTACATTCTTCTTCTTCTTCTTATTATTATTATTAACTTAATAATTAAGTTTTTTTTCTTTCTTCTAAATTGGAATCAAATCAAACATTTCCAGCAAATATTGGATTATCGGTAGTTTATGATACTCACCTCATGTGTGCCTCCCTGTGCTTGGTATGTGAAGGTACATTTGTAATTATTCTGAAACATAGTTTAAACAATCAATCAAACATAATCAATTCAAAGAATGTTCGACAACACTAAAAAGAAAGTTCTGATATCCCAGACATACTTTCAGTATTAACTTGTAACCTCACCCATTCTTTTTCATAGACCATGGTCTGTCCTCCAGGTTTAACATCAAAAGACTCCTGTGTGCTATCATCGCCCACACTTAGTGCAAAATAATGCACAAATATCACCAAAACAACAAACTGTTTCATTCTGCAAGCAAAAAACTTAAAGCAGACGGCCCAAGTCGAAAAACCGGAAGCGCATGCTGTCCTATGAAATGCGCCCGTGTGTCAGAAGTGAACCAATCATCAGCGTAACTACATCAAGACCTTGACCTCTGTGGGTCAAAGGTTTACTATCAATTCCAGCATGGCTGCTCCCATCAGGTTCGACGGTCGAGTTGCTCTTGTTACTGGCGCAGGCAATGGTAAGCAAATGAGAATGGTTTTAATTTGAATGCCTGTGTTTGATCTTCCATCTTATAAATACATTGTCATTATAAATACCACTTGGTGTGTGCTTGTCTGTCAACCAAGTTAACGAGCAGAAAGTAGGTAACGATTCCAGAGTCCAAGGACCACCTTTGGCTTTGAGCTTGAAACAAAACTTTCGATTTTGTGTTTTAATTATTCATCTGCGAGCAGTTTTCTGTTTTCGTGTCCTAAATTATTGCTTTCATGTACAGTCCAGTTTGTACCCACTTTTGGGTTGCAAGTGCTGTTTGAAATGCACACTAAGCCAGACTGCTGGATGAAGTCGAGCAAAAAAAAAAGAAGCGTACATTTCAAGATCTTTGGAGTGGGCAGCCACCTTCCATTTAAGCAGAAACTACTTGGAGATTATGCTGCACCTTGAAGGGGTCTGTAGAGTCCTACAGAGTGAAGTGGTATGAGAAAGCAGAAAACAAAAATTTAGACAGGCACTAATGCCCACAGGGTCACCCACCATCGTCTGCTGTATAGCCAGCCCACTAGAGTGACGAGACAGAACTTCCAAACCATTTTATAGGACATATTGACGGAAAGGACCAAAGCTGCCATGCATGTGTGCATAAGTTTCACTGGGTCACCAATGCTCCATTACCTGAGCCCGGCCCAGTATTATATTAAGATGTGGAAGAAATGTAGATTTATCTTTATGTAGAATTGTGAGATCCCACCACCTTAAAATGTTGGACTGCTACAACAGTACAAGTCCAGGCACACATCTCCTCTCTTCGTCCACTACCTGCCCCTCCACCCAACCACCCCCCTTACAGCCCACCCCTAGCCCATGGACACTGGTCCATACATCTCTGCAATGCACTCTCATCATTCATTCATGTTTCTCTCTCTCTCTCTCTCTGTCTCTCTCTCTCTCTCTCTCTCTCTCTTGGAAAAATTGTCACATTTCAACTCAGGATGAACTTTGGCACAGGGTCAGGGTCAAGTGTCATAGCAATGTTAATTATTGCTAATTAATATTTTATAATAGTACATTTTATTTCAAGTGAACTTGTATTGCTGAAATGTGTACCTGATATACACAGGTCTTGTCTTGGTTGACAGGCATGCTCCAGCTGTTGAAAGGATGTCTGTTTTACCGAAAATTTAAATGTCTACCTATTTCCTATTTGGTCACTGGTTTTCATTTTAGCTCAAAGTGGACAGTGGACTTATCTGTTTCTGTGAATGAATGAATGAATGATTAAATGAATCAAAACTTATATATATATATATATATGGTACATAAATACTTCCATGCAAAATCTTGCATGTTCACATTGCCAGATACAATATATATATATATATATATATATATATATATATATATATATATATATATATATATATGCTCTCACAAGATATAACTATCAAAACACATTTATACTTGTAAAGCACAAACAGCCGCTACCCACCCACCCCCTCCCAAAAGTGCAGCTATACGTAGCAGTTAAATGTACAAATTTTGTGGGATTTTAAAGTTTTAATTTAACTGCTGTTGTTGTGTTAGGGTACACATATATAAATTATAAGACAGTCTGGGCTGCAGTCACTTAAAAAAGAAAAGAAAAAAGAGTTGTATCTTAAAATTCCATATATATGCATCTGTCTGAGAGATGTGAAACATGTGTGAACTCAATATAACAGCTTCTTGAATGATGCTCTATCTTATCTACAAGTCCTTTGACACATGAGACTGAAAACTGCTCATAAGTAAGTTACCGTGACCCATTCTAATGTCTCAGATGAGCAACAGATAAAATCAGAGATATGTGGTGACAGGTCATATTATTTAACTCTCAATCTTTCAAGACAGAGTCTCTGGGTGATCAGCAGCTTTTAGTTTTATGAGACATTACACAAGTGCACACACATTCATGCACACACATACATACACACACATGCACACATGCATGCATGCATGCACACACACACACACCATCATGAGGTGAAAAATTAAGGCAGATGTGAAGAAAAGGGTGCCCCCCTCCTCCACTACCCTCCCCACTCCCCAAAAGAGGAATGTACATAATGCAATTTAGGGGAAAGCAATCAAAGGACAATTTATACCAAAACTAATTCAGGGAATGCTGTTTGCTTGAGTGAAGTAAATTTAGTTTTTGTTTTGCAGATCTGCATAGAAAATTAAAAAAGTAGTCCCTACTGTGCCAAGATATATACTGATGGCACAACGTATACAGTGGTACATGATACAAGTGATCAGTTGTACTAACTTGTAGTACTGGGGGTGGGGGAGATTATTTTATTTTATTTTTAAATTAAAAAAAGAAGAAGAAAAGAAAACAACTTCATCAAGAGAACTTGTTCCATGCACTGTAAACTGAAGCAGCGGAACAGTCTCTGCAGGATTCTTTTCACTAATTTGAGGTCTCAGGGTTGTGTTATCGGGCAAAAGTCCAGCCTGAGTCTTGTTCTGTCTTTACAATTACAGATGCACACAGCTATCAGTACAATTAGAAAGTATGTTACTAGGTTTTATGGTACTTATAACTTAGACAATTGAATGACAGTGCAATGTTATCCTGGTGGCAGTTAGAACCAGTTAGTTGCTTCAGTTCCACCTTCTGTGGCTGACTTGGGAAAGGCTGATTGTGCATAATGTGAATTTGTTGGTGTTACTCTCCTTTGTAATAGTGTTGTTGAGAGTGACTCAATGAGGACTACATTCTGTTGGGATTTTAAAGGAGTGTTTTCGTTTGCATGGTGATGATGCTGAAGACATCCAGACTTCTAGGTGAAGTGGGAATAGAAATTTTTTACACAAAGGATGAACACACAAACATGAACATAATCAGTAAACTCATGTTCAGGGGAGGTTGTTGCTCAAGTGTGAAGCTGCTACCTTGCCTTATTCATATTTACAAACTGCTGATTACAGTACTCATTCTTCACACTGGATTCATTTGATCCTTCTTCTTCTTCTTCTTCTGCTTCCGTTTTCTTTCTTAATTTGTTGTTGTTTAGAAAAGGAAAGATTCCAAATCAGGAGTCTGCTTAATGACTAAGAAATGCCTGAACAATGGCGTGTCATGGTCTCAAAGTACAGAGAAGAAAAAAGAAAAGAAAAAAAGAGAGAGAGAGAGAGAGAGAGAGAGAGAGAGAGAGAGAGAGAGAGAAAACAACAACAACAACAACAACAAAAAAGATTTTTGCATGTCTATTTGTTTTGGAAACCTATTTAATTCTGTCAGCCAAACATTGTGCATATGAAATAACCTTGAATTTGTAGTACAGATGTCCTATCTTTATCTGTCTGCAGGCCTGGGGAGGGCGTATGCACTGGCTTTGGCAGAGAGGGGTGCAGCTGTTGTGGGTACGTTTGCACCGAACTGGAGTTAAAAATAGTTAATAGTGAATTTATATTAGAGATTAGCACACACGTCAGTGAGATACCATGCTAGAGAAATGACCGCTACTATTATTGTTACAGTAAGCAGAGTTTAACAGTTAACATAGCACTAAGAAACTGTGTTTTTCCCTTATTTTTATGGTATAATGTTACAGTTGCTGTAATTGTAGGTCTTGCTTGATCTGGAGGCACAGAGACATCTGGTTAATACTCAGTTGGAAAAATAGACCACTATTAAATCATTTTTTGGAAGATGTAGCTTGCATGCCCAATTGCTTACATGCCAAGTGAAAGTTGCCTTGGGCATTTCAGGTGGTTGCTGTGTTCCTGTGACATGTTTTTCCCTTTGTTTATCGTCTCAGTTGCAGATCAGTTTGTGCTGTTATTATAAGTAAAAGCAATTCTAGCAAGTTTGTTGTGTGCTGTTATTACCACCAGTAAAAGCAATTCTAGCAAGTTTGTTGTGTGCTGTTATTACCACCAGTAAAAGCAATTCTAGCAAGTTTGTTGTGTGCTGTTATTACCACCAGTAAAAGCAAATCTAGCAAGTTTGTTGTGTGCTGTTATTACCACCAGTAAAAGCAAATCTAGCAAGTTTGTTGCGTGCTGTTATTACCACCAGTAAAAGCAAATCTAGCAAGTTTGTTGTGTGCTGTTATTACCACCAGTAAAAGCAAATCTAGCAAGTTTGTTGCGTGCTGTTATTACCACCAGTAAAAGCAATTCTAGCAAGTTTGTTGTGTGCTGTTATTACCACCAGTAAAAGCAATTCTAGCAAGTTTGTTGTGTGCTGTTATTACCACCAGTAAAAGCAAATCTAGCAAGTTTGTTGTGTGCTGTTATTATAAGTAAAAGCAAATCTAGCAAGTTTGTTGTGTGCTGTTATTACCACCAGTAAAAGCAATTCTAGCAAGTTTGTTGTGTGCTGTTATTACCACCAGTAAAAGCAATTCTAGCAAGTTTGTTGTGTGCTGTTATTACCACCAGTAAAAGCAATTCTAGCGAGTTTGTTGTGTGCTGTTATTACCACCAGTAAAAGCAATTCTAGCGAGTTTGTTGTGTGCTGTTATTACCACCAGTAAAAGCAATTCTAGCGAGTTTGTTGTGTGCTGTTATTACCACCAGTAAAAGCAATTCTAGCGAGTTTGTTGTGTGCTGTTATTACCACCAGTAAAAGCAATTCTAGCGAGTTTGTTGTGTGCTGTTATTACCACCAGTAACAGCAAATCTAGCGAGTTTGTTGTGTGCTGTTATTACCACCAGTAAAAGCAATTCTAGCAAGTTTGTTGTGTGCTGTTATTACCACCAGTAAAAGCAATTCTAGCAAGTTTGTTGTGTGCTGTTATTACCACCAGTAAAAGCAAATCTAGCAAGTTTGTTGTGTGCTGTTATTACCACCAGTAAAAGCAGATCTAGCAAATTCAGTTTGTGTTACTATTAGCAATTAAAGCAAATCTAACTCAATTCAGTTTCTGCTATTATGACCACATTACTAATTAAAGCAACTCTAGCAAGTTCAGTTTGTGTTATCATTACCAATTAAAGCAAATCTAGCAAGTTCAGTCTGTGCTGTTATTCTCAATAAAACTTTAAAGCAGATTTATTGTTTACATTTTACTTGATGTGCCTGTCATCTGAGAGAAAAACACTCTTTCACCCAGATTTCCTCTGTCTGCATGGCTCCTCTCCCTCTCCCTCTCTCTCTCTCTCTTCTCTCTCTCTCTCTCTCTCTCTCTCTCTTGCACGCACACACACACACACACACACACACACACACACACACACACACACACACAGAGGCAGGTATACACACACATGCATTCACACACACACATTGACTTACACCTCACACATGCATGCTTACATGCACACATGCATGCGCACACACACACACACACACACACACACACACACACACACACACACACACACATGAACATGCACACACACATACACACACACACACACACACACACACACACACACACACCACACACACACACAGATAAATATATCACACTTTTTTTAATTTAGTTTGTGGAACAGTAAAAATAACTATGCATCTTTGTTTTCCAGTGAATGACCTCGGTGGTGACATCAAGGGTGGTGGGAAAAGTTCAAAGGCGGCTGATCAAGTTGTGTCTGAAATTAAGTCAAAGGGTGGAAAGGCCGTGGCTAACTATGGTGAGTGCCTTACTGAACTATGGCATGTGTACGGGAACAGGGAAATTTGGTGGCTAGAGTGCTGGACTCATGATCAAAAGGTCACAGGTTTGAGTCCCTGCAGGAGCAGCGGGAGAATTTTCTTGTCCAGTGTCAACTTTCTGTGCCCACTCTTATTTTGGTATCCGTTTTTACCCCTGTGTCACTGCAGTAGCATGTAAAAGATCCCGGTCATTCTGCCAAAAGTGCAGGTGGCAGGTTACAGCGAAACACGCATGCACCATACGCATGTGGCTTTGCAAGAGGTGACATGGTGCATGGTTGTATAGTGTACTCAGAACGTGCCAAGATGGCAGCAGTTTCACATGGCACCAGCCATGTCAGTCGGTGGATATTATTTTTTTGTTTTGGTTTAAAATGCTTTATGAAAAGCTCGTCGTTCATGTCGAATCACATGTGGTGGACACAGTGAGTCTACTCAAGAGCAAAAGAATAGCGCTATATATAAAAGTGATCAAGAACAAAACTATGTGTGTACTGTAGATTACGTTCAGCTGTGTATTGTTGTTGTTTTGATGACGGGCACAATGCAAGAGGTCTGTTTTTAAGCAGAAATTAGGCCAGGCAGGAAAAGGAATTGTAAGATCCAGAATGTATGCTGTTTAAACTTTATTAAAAGAAGAGGAGTCTGGTTGAAAACTTGTCACACCCAGCTCAGAATAATGATTACATAATGCATTTAACATGTCCTACTTCCTGCTGCTTCAGATTCAGTGGAAGAAGGAGAGAAGCTGGTGCAGACTGCACTGGAGAACTTTGGCAGAATTGGTGAGTGTACTGTCGTGACATTTGGAACACTGTTTCATGTCTGTCACTTTTGGAATGACTGTCAACATATCAACAGAAATTGAAACAGGCACAACTGCTAGCGTTCTGAAACAAGATCCAAACACACAATTTGTTAAAAGGAAAGCTATTTATTATGACAAAACACAACACGCAAGTTTTTGGGGCAAGCCCCTTTTTCAAGCTACAAAGCAACACTTAAACCACAGTTAAGTGGCAATAAATGAGATGTAGGATGCTTATATAATGCTCTTGTTTGAGCTGTTTTGTTATGTTGTTTTCTAGTCCCGTGTTTGGAACGTTCTTTTTTTTTGGTGTGTGTGTGTGCGTACGTACACGTGTGTGTGTGACCTAACAGTTCATCATACCTGTCAACCCATACAGTTTACCTGTCAACCCATACAGTTTACCAGTACAGAATACATTTTTTTCATTATTTCGGGGGGATATGGCAATATTGGAAGATGGATACAGGAAAACACAATTTTCATGAGATTTTGTTGTTGTTTTAAACTGAACAAAAAGACTGAAAAACTGTTGAACGAGCAGCCAACACTAGCCCTCGCCAAATGCACACTGACTGGCCTCGTGCAATAGGCTAAGAAATCTTGTTGGAAGTGAGATTTTAAGTCATGCACGCGTATTTAGCACGACATTGCTTCTTCCTTCCATTGCCACACATGCTGGTTGGAATTCAAAATGTTGCTGCCACCAGCGCAAAACAAAAGACCCCCAGCCTGCATACGGGAAATGCAGGTTCACAAACACTGGACTAAGGTTTACTCCCAAAAGGGGTTGACAGCTATGGTTCATTTATGGTCAAATTTTCAGTCTGTGTTTCCAAATTTTGCCACTAGGAGGAAACTTCTGAGACATGGTGGAGCGCGCACGTTTTTTTCCTGAATGCATAGGTCCTGCTGTCTTGAATAGAACCAAAATTAAGTGAGCGTGTCTGTGTGTGTTTCATCCAATAAAAAAAAGTTATGCCTTCAATCTTTTTCCATTCAACTTTTTCAGATATCATCATCAATAATGCTGGAATTCTGAGAGACAGATCCTTTGCCAGAATCAGCAATGATGACTGGGGTAAATATTTGATTCAGTTGGTTTGTGTTTTGTGGCTGGTTTATGGTTACGGGAGAAGGAGGGTTGGGGTGTTGTATGTTTGTGATCCTTCAGTGCTGTGTGTATCCATAAAGTGTCTTTCACTGGGGGTTTCGATGATTACTCTAGACCCTGCATGTTTCTTTTGAATTGCCTTATATATTACCCAGATATTTACCTTACTTGAGCCAGGCTAAGGTGGAACTTGTCTTACTGTGTGATAACATGGCAGCATCAGTGTCCCCCATTTTTTTTCTCTCCAGGAATAAATACTGGCTACATCTGCAGCTCACAGCAAAATGTGCCATTGATTTTTTTAATGAATTTTTTCCCCTGCAGATATCATTCACCGGGTTCACTTGAGAGGTTCATTTCTTGTCACCCGTGCTGCATGGCCTCATATGAAAAAACAGAACTATGGCAGGTAGGTTACTGTGTGACTGTCTGTGTTATCTAAAGAAACCTGACTGTGACAGGTAGGTTACCTGTGTGACTGTCTGTGTTATCTAAAGAAACCTGACTGTGACAGGTAGGTTACCTGTGTGACTGTCTGTGTTCTCTAAAGAAATCTGACTGTGACAGGTAGGTTACCTGTGTGACTGTCTGTGTTATCTAAAGAAACCTGACTGTGACAGGTAGGTTACCTGTGTGACTGTCTGTGTTATCTGAAGAAACCTGACTGTGACAGGTAGGTTACCTGTGTAACTGTGTTATCTAAAGAACCTGACTGTGACAGGTAGGTTATCTGTATGGCTGTCTGTGTTGTCTAAAGAAACCTGATTGTGACAGGTAGGTTACCTGTGTGACTGTCTGTGTTATCTGAAGAAACCTGACTGTGACAGGTAGGTTACTTGTGGGACTGTCTATGTTATCTGAAGAAACCTGACTGTAGCAGGTGGGTTACTTGTGTGACTGTTTGTGTTATCTAAAGACACAGGTAGGCTACTTATGTGACTGGGTTATCTACAGAAACCTGACTATGACAGGTAGGTTACTTGTGTGACTGCCTGTTATCTAAAATGCATGACTGATAATTAGGTTACTTGTTTGACGGTTTTATCTAAAGAAACCTGACTATGACAGGTAGGTTACTTGTGTGACTTGTCTGTGTTACCTAAAAAAAACTGACCATGGCAGGTAGGTTACTTTTGTGACTGTGTGTTACTAAAGACGCATGACTATGACAGGTAGGTTACTAGTGTGGCTGTGTTATCTACAGAAACATGACTATGACAGGTAGGTTACTTATGTGACTGGGTTTTCTACAGAAACCTGAGTATGACAGGTAGGTTACTTGTGTGACTGTGTGTGTGTTATCTAAAGAAACCTGACTGTGGCAGGTAGGTTATTTGTGTGACTGTGTTATCTAAAGACACATGACTATGGCAGGTAGGTTACTTGTGTGGCTGTGTTATCTAAACACACATGACTAGGGCAAGTAGGTTACTTGTGTGACTGTGTTATCTAAAGGAACATGACTAGGGCAGGTAGGTTACTCATGTGACTGTGTTATCTACAGACACATGACTAGGGCAGGTAGGTTACTTATGTGACTGTGTTATCTAAAGAAACATGACTAGGGCAGGTAGGTTACTTGTGTGACTGGTTATCTACAGACACATGACTAGGGCAGGTAGGTTACTTGTGTGACTGGGTTATCTAAAGAAACATGACTAGGGCAGGTAGGTTACTTGTGTGACTGTGTTATCTAAAGACACATGACTAGGGCAGGTAGGTTACTTGTGTGACTGGGTTATCTAAAGAAACATGACTAGGGCAGGTAGGTTACTTGTGTGACTGTGTTATCTAAAGACACATGACTAGGGCAGGTAGGTTACTTGTGTGACTGTGTTATCTAAAGAAACATGACTAGGGCAAGTAGGATGCCTGAGTGACTGTCTTGAAGTGACTGTGAATCCGTGCAGACAGGTCAGTAAAGCAGCATGATTTCCCTGTTAGTCAATCAACCATCAAAGGTGGCTTAAAAACATGGTATCTAGAACAAAGTGCCTGTTTATCACCCAGTTTCAACAGCCAGGCAAATGTTGATCATTATGTTGGAATTCACAGAGTGCATGTCAAAATAAAAGCTGTACAGGGTCTTTTTCTGTTTCTTTTTCTTTTTCTTCTCTCTTTTGCTGGGGGGGGGGGAGCAAGGAGGAGCTTATCTATCTGTGTTTCTGTTGTTCTAAGTATCTGTGTACCTACTCACCAACCCATCTGTCTCTCTGTGTATCTTTCTCAAACAAAGATCTTTGTTATCTCTGTTTCGGAACGTGAGTCCTGAAATCATTTTTGATTTTTTGCATGATATTGGTGTGTTTTACTAAATATGAAGCATGTTAAGGTAATGTTTATGTGAAGTAGTTTTGAAGAGTTGTTCAAAACTTTTACGTAGAACGTTTTACTCTTTCCTTTATGAATAACTGAAGATAAACCTAAATTTGTTTTTAGCCCTGATATAACCCTTTGTGGTTGACTGGGCTCAGAGCACTAACTAACTAACTGCTTCTTCTTCTAATGTAACTTGTTGAAAATGTCACTATACCCATCTATCTGTCAGTCTATCTCCTATCTCTCTGTCTCCTATCTCTCTGTCTATCTGTCTGTCTTCTTCTGCTTCTTCTTCTAGAATTTGCTGAAAATTCCATTGTGTCCCACAGGATTGTCATGACGTGCTCAACGTCAGGACTGTACGGCAACTTTGGTCAGGCCAACTACTCGGCCGCCAAGATGGGCCTGCTGGGACTGAGCAACACGCTGGCCATCGAGGGAAGCAAGAACAACATCATGTGCAACACCATCGCGCCTGTCGCAGGCTCCAGGATGACAGCTGCCGTCATGCCACCTGGTGAGTGGCCTCAGCTTTTGCTGGTGCGCACTGTAATGTAATGTAAAAACTGTAATGTAATGTAAAAGAGCGTTTGTAAGGCGCTTACACCCAATGTGAGCCCAAAGCGCACAATACGAAAACAATAAGGTCAACTAAATATGTAAACTACATAGGGCACACATGCACACACACACGCATCCACATACGCACATGCACACATGCACGCACACACATGCACGCATGCACGCTCTGACATATATAGACTTCCTGTTTTTATTTTTTTGTTTTTGTTTTGTTACCAGACCTTCTGGAGGAACTAAAACCAGAATACAACTACCCCCTGGTGCTGTACCTGTGTCACGAGACCTGTCCTGCCAGCGGTGACTGCTTTGAGATGGGAGCTGGGTGGGTCTCACAAGGTAACGCTTGACATCCTTTTGTTCACTTGGTTTTATCGCATTTAAATTGATCTCATTCATTCTCCAAGTACATCCCCACATGTCCTCAGCGTGAACTCGGACTTGTATATAAAGAAGTAGGTCACTCACAGAGAAGAAGGTGGTGACTAATGCTCACGAAATCCCATAATCAGTTCAAGATGGTATCTAAGTGCTCAGGAAGTCTCATAATTATGTGTACATAAACCCATTTCTCAGAGGTCCCCAAAACAATTGCTTGATATGGTTTTGTTCAGTTCAAGATGGCGTCTAATGGTAAAAGGATAGAATACAAAGATATTTATTTGCCAGTGACATTAAAATGTGCACAGGGACTTGTCTTGGTGATGTTCCATTCATGCAGTGCATTACATGAATGCTGATGAAACCCCATGTGCAATTCAAGATGGTACCTAAGTGCTCAGGAAGCCCCATATGTACTCCACTCCATTTCTGAGAGATGTTCCCAGCGTTGCCTGTGAAACTGCCCTGATGTTTGTGGAACTGATGATAAAGGCCCTACCTGGAACTTTTAGGGTAGCCTTTGGACTGCTGCCTTTTTTTCTTTTCTTCTTTTTTAAATTAAGCATGTCAGGACAGCCACTGCATAGGCCTATGAGCATCTTGTACATTAATATTGGCATAAAATATAATATGACTAACAATGTGAGCAATAGTTTTTTTCTTTTTTTCTTTTTTAAACATTTTATTCCAGTTTTTATGCAATTTCTGTATGTATGCTTGAATGTCCTATTACTACTGAGTTATTTCAGAAAAATGGATATGACTTAAATGCTTACAACAATGTAAGAAATATTTTGTATATTACTGATGTTATTACTAATATTGTCAGATCAATTGTTCATAGTCCTGTGGGAAAATTAGTATAAATAATAATTATATGTTTTTGTTTTTTGTTTTTGTCTGATATCACCTCGATGTGAACAGACATAAAATAAAATATTGATTGATATTGACTGATGCAATTTCTGTTGGTTTGTTTGCGTCAGCTGCCTATTGGACAAAATGTGTTTTGAGGCAACTCTGCTTTGAATGATGTAGTCAGCTTCACCTGATGTGCAGCACATGCTGGCCTTTTTTGCCTGTAAACCCACATGCCTGCCTTTTAAGTTTTATTGTTGTGTGTTCAAACTTGAGTTGTTGGGGAAAAGAAAGACACATTATAACGACCACCAAGAAATGCAAAATACAAAACAACCAAACAAGTGAATAAATATAAAAACAAAACATGTCATGTACAGCACGAGCAAATCAGAAATGAATGTCAGACAGCCCATGCCCCCCCCCCCCCTCCCCCCCCCCACCACCCCCCACTCCCCCCTCAACCCCAACCTTCCTGGAGAGAAAGTATTTGTCCATCATTAGTCTGTATTTAGGAGTCAATAGCACCATTATTCTTCTGCATTTTGCGTTGATCCTTACAGTGCGGTTTGAACGCAGCAAAGGAGCTGTGGTCAGAACCAGAGACAGCTTTGGAACACCAGAAGCAGGTGAGATTACCTGGAGATTGACGTAGCTTTTAGACACCAGACAGGTGAGATTACCTGGAGAATGACGTAGCTTTTAGAGCACCAGACAGGTGAGATTACCTGGAGATTGACGCAGCTTTTGGAACACCAGGAGCAGGTGAGATTACCTGGAGATTGACGTAGCTTTTAGAGCACCAGACAGGTGAGGTTACCTGGAGATTGACGTAGCTTTTGAACACCAGAAGCAGGTGAGATTACCTGGAGATTGACGCAGCTTTTGGAACACCAGAAGCAAGTGAGATTACCTGGTGATTGACGTAGCTTTTAGAGCACCAGACAGGTGAGATTACCTGGAGATTGTTACAGCTTTTAGAGCACCAAAGACAGGTGAGATTACCTGGAGATTGATGTAGCTTTTAGACCCCCAGACAGGTGACCAACCAGGACTTCAGTGTAGTTCTCAGATCGTCACTGACAGATGATATTACCAATAATTCTTGGCACACAAAATACAGGTGACATTACTGGGATGTTTTGTGTAGTTATTGGCTCATCACTGACAGGTGAGATTACCAATAACACTTGGAACACCAAATGCAGGTGGGATTACCAGGATTTTGGTGTGTGATATATGTAGGTAGCTCCTTAAACATCACAGGCAGGTGAGGTCAGTAGGATATTATTGTTCAGGTCTGGCCAGAACATCAGTGTAGTGCTTTGACAACTCCAGTCACATGAGTTTTCCTGGACATTGGCATAGCTCTTTGAGCACCAGGGTTATTGACATTATCAGGACGTTGGTGTAGCCCTTCAAACGCTGTGCCCTGGTAAGATTACCTGGAGACTGATGTAGGTCAGGAAACTCCATAGACAGGTGAGATCACCAGACCTTTGGTATAGCTCATGGAATACCAGAAGCAGGTGAAATCACTGGTTTAATTATTCATTAGCCACTTGATTTATAGCTACGATTTTTTTACTCCTGAAATCTTCCATTTCTTAGTTAACCCTAGTGAAAGTATGCAAGTTGGCATCCTGATTCACCATTGACCAGTCTGAACCTGATGCCAGCCTACATGTATGTTCTGATTTGACCAATATCTGTTCAGCAGTACTTAGAACATGTATATTTAATCCGCTCATGCCACAGTAATAAAGGAACAAATTAATAATGCACAGCATTAAAACATGAATAAATGCACTTGAACACACAAAATTCACACACTCATGCATGCACACACGCACGCTTGTACACACCCACATGCACACATGCACGCATTCACACACACATACAACACACACACACCCATACGGAAAACAACAATGAACTAATGAATACATTAGCCATTATGGTGTCAGCAGAGTTTACATGGATACCATTTTGCTTTCTCTTTCAGTGCGGGACAACTGGGAGACGATCACTGATTTCACCAACAGCGACAAACCCAAAAGTGGTGAGCAGAGAAGAAACATGGTGTGTTGTGTCAGAAACTGTTTCTCTGCTGATGGCTGCTACCCAGACTACTAATTATTATGACCAGGGTTTGCACAGACCTTTGTAGCAAAATTCCAGGACCTTTCCAGAACAAACCAGCAGTGGTGTACTGCAGACACAGAAATTAAGGTCCCCTCTACTGAGAAACCAGAGCTGACAAATGTTCACCCCTTAAAGCCTGGAGTGGGTCGGAGAAAGCCACACTTGCTTCGCCTGCTGCCAGGAATTTCTTCCTGGTCCTAATATCTACATTCCTGGTTGATTCACCTTCACATTTTCCAAATCTTCTCCCTACTGTCTGATTGCATTAGTTTCAAGGTGGGTTCTTTTTTTATTTTGTTTTTTTGTTTTAATTTGTTATATCATACAAAGTCTGTGTATTTCAATAACAGGTAGTTTCATGCCAAGTTGTTACGGCCCTTTGCTAAGGCTGGATTCACTGTTGCTGTTCACTGTTGTTTTGATGCCAATTCAGGCAATCTGGAGTTCCTGGTGAACATGATGAACAAGTTCAAAGAGGAGGGATCTTCGTCTGCAGCGTCCTCACATGAAGGCAGCTCACTGCAGGTGAAAAATATTGGCTGTAATTTCCAGACTACTATGCGCTTCTGGTGCATCTCCCAAACTTTGACTCAAAAGTGAAATATCGTATCATAAGAGTGTTTATCATCTGTAATTTCCAGATGACAATGCACTTCTGGATGTAAGGCACATCTCCCAAACTTTGACTCCAAAGGAAATATCCTATCATATGAGTGTCATTAAAATTTATCCTCAGGCGATCATCAGTGGTTGGCAAGAGGTTAACGTTCACAAATGAACTAATTGCTAAGCAGGTTTGGTTGGGTAAAGTTTGAGGGAATTTCTAGCTCTGTGATATTATTATTGTTATGTTACTATCGACGTTATGATCGCAGGAAAGAATCCAAGCCTTCCAACCGGCCCCTGAACCCTTCAGCTTCACCGAGCGAGACGTCATTCTGTACGCCCTGGGCGGTGAGCTGATCTTGGCCTTTGCTTTGTGAGCAGAGTTTGTGTGGACAGACACTGACTGCTTGAGGAAGAGGAAGACTATACTGAACGTTCCGTCACCTGGATATGGCTTACACTGATGACTGGGCGTTAAAGACCATGTTTCCGAAAAAAGAACGTTCCGTCACCTGGATATGGCTTACACTGATGACTGGGCGTTAAAGACCATGTTTCCGAAAAAAGAACGTTCCGTCACCTGGATATGGCTTACACTGATGACTGGGTGTTAAAGACCATGTTTCAGAAAAAAAGGCTTCTCCTCAAGGTTCTGCTGCAATGTGGGTGTGGATGGGTGGGTGCGTGTGTGTGGGTGGGTGAGTGTGTGTGTGCTTGTGTGGGTGTGTTTGTATGTGTGTGTGTGTTGTTTGTGGGTGGTGTGTGTGTGTGTGGGGGTGTTTTCAGTGAGGCCGTGAAGGTTTTGAACAGCATTCTGTCTGTGCAGTGGGAGTCTCTACGCAGCAGCCAGACCACCTGAAATTCCTGTTTGAGCATTCGGAGGAGTTCACCACACTGCCTACTTTTGCTGTCATCGCTGCCTTCAACTCCATGTTCCGTGCCTCTGCTTCTGGTATTCCCGGATTCCCCATCGACCCAACCAAGGTTTGTGTGTAAACCTATGTTTGCACCTAAGCCAAGATTTGTGTGAAAACTAACGTTTTTGGTCACAGAGAAGTCAGCCACTGGCCTGAAGCTGTACAAGGTAAACAAGCCCTTTACAACATCAGCCAGTCCACAGTCAGGTTTGATGTATTTACCGCCTGTTTTCACACCCGTTGATGGTCCCCTGTTGACAGGTGCTTTACAGGAAGTAGCACCTGGAGTTGTACAAGCCTTTCCCTACATCAGGTAGCCTGCAAGTCAAGTGTGACGTATTCACAAGCTGTTTTCACACTTGTTGAACCCTCCTTATATCAGGTAGCCTGCTAGTCAGGTGTGATGTATTTGCAGCCTGTTTTCACACTTGTTCAGCCTTCCTACATCAGGTAGCCTGCAAGTCAGGTGTGATGTATTTACAATCTGTTTTCACACCTGCTGACAGATGTTTCACAGAGTGCAGTACCTGGATCTGTCCAAGCCTGCCCTACATCAGGTAGCCTGCATGTCAGGTGTGATGTATTTACAGCCTGTTTTCACACCTGTTGACAGGTGCTTTACAGGAAGCAGTGCCTGGATCTGCCCAAGCCTGCCCTACATCAGGTAGCCAGCATGTCAGGTGTGATGTACGTACAGCCTGTTTTCACACCTGTTGACAGGTGCTTCATGGAGAGCAGTACCTGGAGCTGTACAAGCCCTTCCCTGTATCGGGCAGCCTGCAAGTCAGGTGTGATGTATTTACAACCTGTTTTCACACCTGTTGACAGATGCTTCATGGAGAGCAGTACCTGGAGCTGTACAAACCTTTCCCTACATCAGGTAGCCTGCAGTCCACCCTGCGAGTGGCTGACATTCTGGACAAGGGATCTGGGGCCATCGTCCTCTTCAATGGTCAGTAGCCTCATCTTCCTGTATCAGCTTTGCCATTGTCCAGTTCCTGGTGGGGCACACCTTCTCCCAAGCAGCCCTTTAGTTTTCTGGGCCAGCTAGCTATAAATAGCGCCAGGCACGCCAGGCAGCTATTTAGCTCTGTGCCAGCGGGAGTCTGACTCTGTTGCCTGTGGCAGTGCCTGGCAGACAGTACACAGTGGAGGATGGGGTTGCAGGGTCATTGGTGTGTGTTTCGATCTTCATTGCAATTAAAGAAGTTACTAAGATATTTGTGTAGAAACTGCAGATGTCAAAGATAGCACTTGTTTGGAGGGGAAAACTACTATTAGTGGAGTCAAAAGGGTAATGCCTGGTTGAATCTTTACTTACTATTACACTGATGTTTGTTTACCAATAAGTACCAAACAGAAGTTTTTTGCAGTCAAACTAAGAACAGCACCGTAAAGTACAACTACTACTAGACAGACATGCAAAGTGGTTCCAGAAAGTAAATTGATTTACCTTGGCTATGGTGGTCTGGTAGTCCACACCCTTCAGCACTGACAAGCACAACTCAGCTACTCTACAGCACACCCATCGTGTACTGTTATATTCCTTACGTTTTGCTTCTGTACATTTTGTCAACAAAACAACTGAAATTGAATTCAAAACACCACACAAGTCCTGATCAAAACACTGCTATGTGCAAGCACAGGTATCCACTCCACAAGAAGGCGCTGTGAGTCTGCCTGTGAGCAAGACCAAGTGGTCGGGATACTGGCACCGGGGTCTCTTTTACAGCCCCTCCTGACCTGTCAGCTAATTACTCCCATGTTTGTCAGCGTGCGACGTGAACATCAGAGCCTGGAGAGTGCAGGGACCACTGCACACCGTCTGGGAAAACCTCTGGTCTTGATTTATGAGGTCTGATAATTCCCTCAAGTGAAATGGAAGGGAGTGTGAAATCTTTGTGAAAGTAAGGGGATGGGGGTTGAATCTTGAAGCCACAGCCGCCATTTTGAAACCGCCTTGTAGCCAGGCAACGGGCCCCTAGAAAGCCCACGCTGGCCTGGAACTGACCCCAGCAGAGCTAATGAGGTCAGATCTGGCGGGTGGCAGGGAGCAACTAAAGAATACACTCTGACTGCTGCACTGAGAAGGTGTGGGGAGAGAAACGCAAAGAGAATAGGACCATGCAGAAAGAAATTGGGGGGGGGGGGGGAAAGAGTAATTCTTGGATAGGCTGCTCACATGAGGATGATCAACATAATGTATGCAGAGAGTGGCCAGCTTCTGAATTAACAATAACAACACACACGGCAATGTCCACTTTTAGCCCCGTTGGTTTGAGTCCTCAAATGGTATGAGAATGTGTGTGTCACAGTGTGTGCGTGTGTGTGTGTGTATGCATATCCATGTATCAGTTCATTCCATGCTGTGTACACAAGCACATGCACACAGCGCATCCTCCAACCATTTGAGGACAGCGAACCAACTGGGCTAAAAGTGGATATTGCCACACACAGAGACACACGCACACATGCACGCACAGACACACACACACACACACTCTGTCTTCATCTTTAAAAAAAAATCTTTCTTCTCATGGCTTGACAGGACGTTAAAATCCAATTACTAACTAACTTCTCGTGGCACTTGAACAGTGGAGACGGTGGATGAAAATGGAGAGCCGGTTGCGTTCAACCAGTTTGGAACATTTGTGGTGGGAGCAGGAAATTTTGGCGGCCCTCGCAGCTCCACCAAGGCAAAGCTGCCGGTAGATCCTCCGTCCCGTGCCCCCGATGCCACCATGTCTGAGAAAACATCTGTAGATCAGGTGAGGCTGACAGTGGACTTTTTTTCCATTTTTAAATTTATGCTTTAATACTTCATTTGTCCCTGGTGGGAGATTCAGGTCCCCTTACCAGCAGGGTAAAGGCAGCATGAGCTGCAAGAGCAGCGCCAGCTGTGTGTTCAGATTTCCGTGCGTCCTGATAACAGTGGTATGGCTGCCAGTGCTTTGGGGCTTTGAACATACACACAGATGTTGCAGATTGTACATAGGGGCTGTACAGACACTGTGCGCCATCTTCTTCTTCTTCTTCTTCTTCTTCTTCAGATACAGTATGAAAGGGATGGGGTTGGTGCTCGAAAGGATTCCCCATCCCTAATAAGCCGTATGGTTTCTGTGAACGTTAAGCACCATGTTTACTTACTTGCTCAGAAGGAGCTTGATTGCACTGATTCAGGTTTTGGGGTCCATGAATATACAATACATGTATAGTGACACACTTGGTTTTGCAGAAATGTGTCAGGTGTTCTTTTGTCTTTCCCAGGCGGCGCTGTACCGACTGTCAGGGGACAGAAATCCTCTGCATATTGACCCCAGCTTTGCTGCTATGGGAGGTAATCCGTCCATCTAGCTTGGGGTTGCTTAACTGCTGTGTGTGTATGCGTGTGTGTGTGCGAGTCTCTGTGTGTGTGTGTGTGCATGTGCGTGTGTCCACATGCAGTGTGTGTGTTGTGTCTGTATGTGGGTGTGGGTGGGTGTGTATGTGTGCATGTGACGCATGTGTGTGTGTGCGTGCATGCATGCATGTGTACATGTTTGCATGCATGCATGTGTGTGTGTGTGTAGGTACTCAAGCACGCAACAGCAATTTCCTCAGCCAGGGCAACCAACGTAACATTAGGGAAGTATTAGAATGTTGGTGGTGACTGTCATTAAGACATTTTAAAAAAAGCATCAGGCTTCAGAGAAAAGTTTTTCCCCTGCTTGACTGTTTCAGGCTTTTCTCAGCCAATTCTCCATGGTCTCTGCTCCTTTGGTTTTGCTGTGCGTCATGTCATGAAGACGTTTGCTGACAATGACATGTCCAAGTTCAAGGCAGTCAAGGTCAGTCTGTCTGTATAGGTCTTCTTCGTGTATGTCATTTTTTAATAATTTGTTTTCAGTTGTTGTTTTTATGCTTTAAAAAAAATGAATATTCAAGACATTGCTGTTTAAAATTACACCAGTTGCACTTTCATTTTGGGGTTGTTTTTTGTTGTTGTTTTTTAACCCAACCTTCCCCTGTTTTTCACTCAATAGACCCAGTTTTCAAAACAGTCCTTGTTTCAGTACAAGTGCAAAACTTTTTGACTTGGTTTTCCTGTTGATTTTGCGAGAAAGTGTGTTCATAATTATGTTATTGTGTTTTTATCAGCCAGTAATGAAACAGAGAGGATTGGTTGAGTACATACATAAGTTACAGGCAATGTGAATATGTACAAAGCAGCAGTTGGAATTTAGCTGGATGTTGGGTCAGAAATAGCTGTTGAAAGGATGTGTCCTGAGAGCCTGTGTGAATGTGGGAGTGGACTTTATGGAGCTTAAAAACACCAAAGGGGAAACAGTTCTAAGCTGGGGGGCCCATGAAGGAGAAGGACCTTTCACTGAAGATCTGTAGACAGCACACGGAGAATGAAACTGTCACGAGAGATGAGTTGGAGTCAAGCTGATGAAAGGCTTTGTATCTTCGCAGCGATTCTGAGAGACCTCTAGGGCCATGAATTTATTTGTCAAGTCTCTCTGGATCACATCAGGTGTTAATGATCCGATTCAGTTGTTGTAGAATGCGCTTTGTCTTATCTCGATTCTGTCATGTTTAAGGACATTTTGTTGTTATTGTGGATCAGAAGAAAAAAGCAACAGCACCTGAAGTCACTGTCATCAACAGATGCTACGCTTTTCTTTTCTGCCGGGGGCTGTTTTTTTTTAATTCAGTGTTTCCGTTTTGATTCCTCTGCAGGTCCGCTTCTCCAAGCCAGTGCTGCCTGGACAGACGCTGCAGACAGAAATGTGGAAGGAGGGGAACCGCATCTTCTTCAGGACGAAGGCCAGTAAAAACTGTCGCTGTCCTCTTCTGCTTGTCGCCAGAGCAACCTTGTTATCCACATTACTCATTACTGATGGAAATTTGACCTTTGTGTAGGTCAGATTGTTTCAACATAAAATTACGCATTGGTATAGACACAAAAGTATTTCTGTTACAGTGTGCACATTACTCATTCCTGATGGAAATTTGACCTTTGTGTAGATCAGATTGTTTCAACATAAAATTACGCATTGGTATAGACACAAAAGTATTTCTGTTACGGTGTGCACATCAGATTGTTTCAGCATAAAATTACGCATTGGTACAGACACCAAAATATTTCATCAGTTACTGTGTGCGCATTACTCATTACTCATTATTGATGGAAATTTTACTTTTGTGTAGATCAGATTGTTTGAACATAAAATTACACATTGCCATTGGTATAGATGCAAAAGTATTTCATCTGTTACTGTGTTCACATTACTCATTTTTGATGGAAATTTGACTTTTGTGTAGATCAGATCGTTTCAGCATAAAATTACACATTGCCATTGGTACAGACAGAAAAGTATTTCTGTTACTGTGTGCACATTACTCATTACTCACTATTGATGGAAATTTGACTTTTGTGTAGATCAGATTGTTTCATCATGAACTTACTCCTTGCCATTGGTATGGACACAAAAGTATTTTTGTTACTGTGTACAATAAAAACATCACTAGTATTTCAAGGGAGAGATTCATCTGTGTGCATGTAACTATAGAGTGTTGTATTTGGCATGCTACTGTTATTACTATATTTGCATGCTGTTTTTGTATGATGCAGATTTAGTGATGAGAGCGGTACTAATTATATGACTGTACACATCCACATTCACTCAAACATGCCTTCACAGGTCTGTCCTTCACGCTTCTCTACTGCACGTAGAACAAACCAGGAGCATGCAAAGGACAGTAATCCTATTCACACGACTGTCACAGTTCTTCCTCAAGGAGTCAAAAGCAAATGGAGGTTCAGCTACACACCTGTGCTTTTTATGTGTGTTGTTAGGTAAAAATGTTTGAGGTTGTACCTCTGGTGGAGTTTGTTAACCTTGCCGGGTGAGGGTTACTGGAGGTGACTCACGTCTTTGTTGTTGTACTTGTGTCACATACTTTGAGTGCTTATTGACTCCCTTGTGTGTTGTTAGGTGTTGGAGAATGGCAGTGTCTGTATCTCGGGCGCCTATGTTGACCTGCAGGGTGTACCGTCTGTTGGTCAGATGCAGGTAAGAGTTGGTGCCAGCTGTCGCTGTTGTCATTCTCCACATCAGTGGTGAAAACATCACCTTCTCTCTCTCTCTCTCTCTCTCTCTCTCTCTCTCTCTCTCTCTCTCTCTCTCTCTCTCTGTCTGCATATAATGTGTCCGTGTTAAAATAAATAAGCATTCGTTTGAACCTTTTTGTGTTTGGATCTCATCTTTTATGTTGGTTTCTGTGTACACTTGCATAGATCAGGATCACAGTACACACAGGGTTAAAAAGACTGCTTATTTTATTAGACAGCACTGTGAGCCAGTTTGGCCTAGCGGTAAGGCATTAGGCTGGTAAGCAGAGGAACCTCAGTTCAAATCCGCTTCGGCTCTCATTCTCTTCAAAAGTTGTGGTCTGTGGACGCTGTCTTGTGACTTTGTCCCTCACAATTAATGAAACATCAGAATGGCTCTTATCGCTGCCCATCTTAATGCAGCAGTCATTCTAGTAGTGACAGTGTAGCGATAGGTATATAATCTCCCTCTCCCCCCACTTCCATACCTCCATACCCCCTCCCCCACCCCCCCTCCCCCCACCCCCCTCTTCTGATTTTGATGTTGCTAATGTCCAGCGCCGCAAGCTTGTAAATTCTTACAGGGTATAGCGCTGTATAAGAGTTATTATTATTCTCCCCATCCCTAATAAGACTTATGGTTTCTGTGGACGTTAAGCACCATGTTTACTTACTTACTTATTAGACAGTACAAAAGGTGTGTATATTTCATGCCGTAAGCTTTCACTTTGTCAGGATTAGCTCTCTAAGGGATTTGCCCTTTTCATTTCGCAGGGTAGGTTTTTGCTGTTTTAGGGTTTCACCCAGTAGGGTGTACACCAGATTTGAGTGCTAACCCCATTTTCAAGCAAGGAACAGACAGATGGTACACTGACAAACAATGACAGGAAAGAAATTTGATCTACTTAGCTTTCAGTTGAAGAAGTCTTCTTACATAGAGCAGTTTTGTGTCTTAACAGCAGTTGATTTCAGGATTATTTGATTCATTCGAGTTGATTCCTTGGCAGTTTGACTCCATGACATTATTTTTCCATGACAGTTTGATTTGGCAGTTTGACTCCATGACATAATTTTTCCATGACAGTTTGATTTCTTGGCAGTTTGACTCCATGACATTTTTCCAATGACAGTTTGATTTCTTGGCAGTTTGACTCCCTGACATTATTTTTCAATGATGGTTCAACTTTAAGATAGTTTGATTCCTTGGCAGTTTCACAACATGACATTTATTTTTCTGTGACAGTTTCACTTCAAGATTGTTTGATTGCTTTGGGCAGTGTAATATTTCTTTTTCCATGACAGCTTCACATTAAGATAGTTTGATTCTTTGACAGTTTGATTTCTTGACAGTTGGCACTGTGACATTTTTTGTCCACAACAGTTTCACTTTAAGATAGTTGCATTCCTTGTTTTTTTGACACTGTGATCTTTATTAATCTATGACTCTCCATGCATAATTCATTCATGAGGAAGGCTTGACAAGGGCGTGGTACTTGCTTTGGGTAACTGGTTTTACACTATTCTCTGTGCCTCCTTTAAGTATTATCAGTATCAAAGGTCCAGAGAAATGGGGATGGGAGGTATGAATGAGAGGCAGAGAGAGAAATATGCATTCATAAAAACTTAAATCTTTTGATAGCCAACAGCAGGAGACGACAAACTGCAGAGCACAGCAGTGTTTGAAGAAATGGCGAGACAAGTCAAGTCTGTCCCTGACCTTCCGGCCAAGATCAATGCCGTTTTTCTGTGGAACATCACCAAGGATGGCAATGTGGCCAAGAACTGGAGTAAGTTGTACCCCCCCCCCACCCCCCACAACCCCCTCCTCCTCCCCCCACCCCCAACATCCACCCATACAAAATCTCAATGCTAGGTAATCAAAGTTCTGAATCCAATCCTCCATCTCTGTTTTATGTTCCATGTATAAATTTTCATGTATACATTTTCACTCATTCATTCATTCATGTTTCATATATTTGTATATAATTGATGCTTTGTCATTTTTTTTTTATTCGTCAGTAGCTTAGAAAGGACTACTGGTTAGACAGATTTTGACTGAACTTAAACTACAATCCTTGTAAAATTATGCTTTTCAATTTGAGTTTGAGTTCTCTCTCTCTCTCTCTCTCTCTCTCTCTCTCTCTCTCTCTCTCTCTCTCTCTCTCACATCCTCTCGTAAAATAAGGTTTGAGTTCTCTCTCTCTCTCTCTCTCTCTCTCTCTCTCTCTCTCTCTCTCTCTCTCTCTCTCTCTCTCTCTCTACAATCCTACAATCCTTGTAAAATAAAATGTTTGAGTTCTCTCTCTCTCTCTCTCTCTCTCTCTCTCATTCTCTCTCTAATCAATCGTCTCATCTCTCTCTCTCTCTCTCTCTCTCTCTCTACAATTTACAACCTTTAAAATAATGTTGATTCTCTCTCTCTCATCTCTCTCTCTCTCTCTCTCTCTCTCTCTCTCTCTCTCTTGCATAAAAAAATCTCACTCTTCATGTAATAAGTTTCAGAATCAGTGTAAATGTCTCTCCTTTGTGAAGGGCCAATGATGACCCATCACTCATTAGCCTGCTGACAAGAGGTCAGGCAACGTTAGCTTCACATGGACTTAACAAGCAACATTTTCACAATTAAGGCTCTATCTAACTAACTGACAAAATGACACAGCAGTCGGTGGAGATGAACATTTTCTACATTTTCAGGCCCACTTCCTGCTTCAGTTCAGTACCCCTTTAAGTAAACCTGAACTTGTTAAGATTGATGATCTCGATGATGGTTGTGGTGCTGTGCGTGTATGTGTGCGTGTTGATCTCAATGATGGTTGTGGTGCTGTGCGTGTATGTGTGTGTGTATGTTTGCGTGCATGTGTGTGTGTGTATGTGTGTGTGCATGCACATGTGTGTGTGTGTGTGTGTGCATGTGTGTGCGTGTGTGTGTATGTGCGTGTGTGTGTATGTGTGTGTGTGTATGTGTGTGTAGCTGTGGACATGAAGGCAGGCAAGCCTGGAGAGGTGTATGAAGGGCAGCCACGCAGTGGGAAAGCCGACTGCACACTCACCATTGAGGACAGAAATTTCATGGCTCTGCACACAGGAAAGCTGGCTCCTCAGCAGGTAGACATTTTACTACGGAAAGGTTCTTAGGAGGCACAGGAGTAGTGCAAGGAATCAGGGGGGGGGGAAGGGGTAATGGGATGGAGAAGGGGGCTTTCAAACTTTTCATTTTTCACAAACCACTTTGGTTTGGGTTGCAACACATTGACGCTGGTCAGCAAGAACGCCAAGGCTACGTTAAAATGTTATGTGCTACATTGTTACGTAGGGACTGTCTTTACCCATAAGCCCCTTGCGTAACGGCATCCACCTCACAGAAACGAAAATAAATCCTCGGAAGATGGTGTGTGGCTGCCCCTGTGGCAGGGCAAGAAAATCTATTTTCAGAATCAAAATATTTATTGTCCTAGTACAAGTTTACAGGGAAATTTGTCTTCGTCTTTTTAAAAGGTCACAGACGTATTCCTCTCACCGTATGGAATGTAGTTGGCAATGTACAGTTCCATATGCCGGTCAACCCCCAGAGTGTTCAGCTGGGGAATGCTACAACTTTTCACAATGATAACCTCTCTTGGGTTTGATGATAATATTGTCGATTTCTGTACCATAGTGTCTCACCCAGCTAACATGAGCAGTTTTGCCTGGTCTCTTGTTTGTGTCATTTTTCAGATCACTCATGTCCAGTGTAATACTGCAGTGGACAGTTTCATATTTCTGTCTGGTCTAAAAGTCACATTTTGAATTTTAAGCTGCATATCCTGAGCAGTGTGTAGTGTGTGTGTGTTTGTTTTTCCGTATAATACTTTATGCAAATTGTTTTGGTAGGACTGTGCTTTACATGTGTATAGAATATCATATTTAGGTTAACATGTATCATGTGAGCACTCAGGGTGTTAATAAGTGCATGGAAAAGGTACATTATTATTACTTTTAATCTGAGCATAGATGCTTTTCCTCTCTCTCTCTCTCTCTCTCTCTCTCTCTCTCCTTGTACAGGAATGGTGGGTACAAATGTCACCCTGATATAAATGTCCTGGTTGACTGGGCATGAAAAACAAAGCTGCTTACAGATGAACAGCATTTTTATTTGGAGGTCTAATTTTGTTCACCAGGCGTTCATGGGAGGTAAGCTGAAGCTGGCCGGAAACGTCATGCTGGCTCAGAAACTGGGCGACGTCTTGAATGCAGCCAGGCAATCCAAACTGTGAATGCCTCACTCCCTTGAACGCAGCCAGGCAATCCAAACTGTGAATGCCACACTCCCTTGAACGCAGCCAGGCAATCCAAACTGTGAATGCCACACTCCCTTGAACGCAGCCAGGCAATCCAAACTGTGAACGCCACACTCCCTTGAACGCAGCCAGGCAATCCAAACTGTGAACGCCACACTCCCTTGAACGCAGCAAAGCAATTGAAGCTGTGAACACTGCGCTCTGTTCAAACTGTTGTGAGCTCCTTGCATGTCATCCATGTCATTTGCAAGCTGTTAGTTAGTGTATTGTTTGTTGGCCTTTTGTTCATTGGTGTATTGTTTGTTGGCCTTTTGTTCATTGGTGCATTGTTTGTTGACCTTTTTGTTCATTGGTGTATTGTTTGTTGACCTTTTTGTTCATTGGTGTATTGTTTGTTGGCCTTTTTGTTCATTGGTGTATTGTTTGTTGGCCTTTTTGTTCATTGGTGTATTGTTTGTTGACCTTTTGTTCATTGGTGTATTGTTTGTTGACCTTTTGTTCATTGGTGTATTGTTTGTTGACCTTTTGTTCATTGGTGTATTGTTTGTTGGCCTTTCGTTCATTGGTGTATTGTTTGTTGGCCTCTTGTTGGCCCATTAAAGTTAACAAACTTGCACAATAATAAACAACAGAAACATCCCTTTATCAGATTTCAAAATTGTATCCTAGGATAGCTTCTTCATGATCTCAGAGACTCAGAGTATCAAGAGACAGCTTGCTTGTGTTGGGAGCTTCTGTTTGTGAATCAAAAAAGATTGCAATGGACGTTCAGCTTGTTTCTCTGTTGGTCGAAGGTTGACTGTCAGAACCAGGTAACTGTAACAGAAATAAGAACAACACTGGGCAGTCATCCCAGGTACTTTTGCTTTTGCAAATTAGCAAACTATGGATTTTGAGTTTTGTTGTGAACTTGTTTATCCATGAAAAATTAGTAAGTTGTGACTAGTGAGTTTGTTGTGTGAGCTCTTTATTTCAGCTTACTGTCACTTTGTAATGGTTTTGTTGTTGAAGTTGTAGTGTTGGTTTTTTGTTGGTTTTGTTTTTGCCATTGTTGCTGAACTTTAAGAAATTTCTGATGTCGTACTATGCTGTTTCAAATCAGACATTCACTGAAACATTAATAAATGTACTTTAAGGACTATTTTGATCACTTTGCTGTTCTAGTGTAATGTATATAATTATTATGTATATATGATAATCAGACAGAACTTTGTTTTGATTTTGTTTTTTGATTTTTGTTTTTGTTTTGCCGTGAAAACACCTTTTATGTGATATTGTTATATTTGTTTAGTAGTAATATGAGCTGTTCCTTATTTAATCAAATTTTGACTTGCAATTTTCTGATTAAGGCATGCCATCACAGATGTACCAAGATAGTGTGATCCTTCTTACAGCCTGTTAAAACAAAGGTGAGGACAGATCTGGCTAGAACTGGCTCCGCTGCCCACTTCTTCTTCACTGGCAACAGCAGGGACATCACACAGACCACAAAGTGTCATCAGCAAGAAGACCCATTATGATTTTGTGCCGTTCCCTTTCCACTTAGATTTTTTTCACACAAAGCAGAAACATGCAACAATACCTCTCTTCATGCAATCAGCCAGAAGTTAGGAAAGACTGCCATTTCTCTATTGTGTTGAACTGTGTACTTGTCCCTTTATTGTGTAGAATTTGAGTAACCCCAAAAACATTTATGCATTTATTATGAATAATAATGTTTTTTTGTTTCGTATTAGTCTTTGCAGTTGCCAAACCCAGTTACAAAGGGCAGTAACTCTCCATGCCGGTCCTCACATTTGGGTTAGATTGCGCGATCTTGGTTGCCTTGTGGGCCATAAAGCCTGTGCTTACAGATGTGCTCATAGTGTACTCATGTGAAAACCCATGTCCCAGTCAATCGGTACAAGCACACATTTTTAAAATCTTTTTTTCTTCTTTCCCTTTTTTTTCTTCTTTTTTTCCCCCCCCCACCTCTTTTTCGTTGTGCAAACACACACAAGTTTTTGTCTTTCGTAGATCAGATTCTATTTACAGGCTTTCACAAACAAATAATCTGATCAAATGCACTTTCTATAACAAAACAGTGAAACAAAAATGTCTACTTTTCTTGTCAGCATGCTTACGGACATTATTGGGAAGTGAAAATTGTCACCAATGACCCCAAAGTCGAAAAGAACTGTGGTTAGAAAAACAACTGGAAAGTTGGCAAGTGAGCAATAAAATGAGTCTACCACCCAGAAGAACCCGCTGGCAAGCATCTGGGATAGGAGGAGCCAAGCTCAGAAGCTGTATGAAAGTCAAGGTGGACATCTTGGCTTATGTCCCTAATAGTACAGGCTCTGAGGACATAAAGTAACATTAAGGAGGATGAATGTAGGAGTAAGATGCCTGATTTAAAAAAAAAAACAGGCTAACATGAAAAACACGTTATGAGGCTATGGGTTCATTAAACAGAACTGGATTTCCCATGCTGATTTTATTTCAGTACTATGAGTAGGCACATCTGCATCAAAATGTGCATCATAAGCATTATTTATATCATTTATCTACCAAACAATGCACAGCACAGCAGTTGAGCAACAAACCCAAATCTCAGTGGAAAGGTTTCTAAACAAAACAACACACTGTGAGAAACTTGATCTGCAGCTGAGAAATTAGTTCACAACATTTTGGGGTGATTGCATGTCCTCAGAAAGAAGTGTCAGAATGATTGTACAACATTCCGCTCCCTATTTCATTTCCCTACCTGCAGGCCAGTTGCTAAGTCTTCGCACACACACACACCCAGTGATAACACAGGTATGAAGTTTTTTTTCCCTTCCTCCATATTATTTACTTTGAATGCATTTTGCCAAACTTAAATATTATACCCAGAGGTTCTGGAATGAGCGACTTCATTAGCTTGAGTGTTGCACTGACCAAATGCGCCCAGCGCCCCCTTGCACAGGTAGGGGAGATAACTCAAATGTAATTTTACATAATTAAAAAGCTCAAGTTGGTAGCCAAGTTGCCCATCCATGTGTGCTCCCCCCCCCCCCCCCCCCCCCAAAAAAAAAGAAGAAAAAAAAAGGTTTTCATTCTGGAAGGGTTAGTGGACTGAAGGCAGACAAAGGACAGGACTATCAAAGCCAGTCCAACTACACCATCCTTGCTGTGCACCAGCTGCTACCGGTCCAGTGGCAGGCAGACCAGAGTTCCAGTTACACTCTTTGATTATCTTGTTGCGTTAAAGTGAATTTACTGTATCATGATTCTGTGTGATTTTCAGTTTAATTTTTTTTTGTCTAATAGCACCTTGATGTAAACAGACATAAAATAAAACACTGAATGATGGGTTGATTTTGAAGGTGAAGACAAATCTAACCAGTATTAAAGTTTGTGGATGCATGAGCTGTGCAAGTGAGAAAAGAATGTGTATGTGTGAGTAAGTGAGTGTGTGTGTGCGTGTGTGTGTGTGTGTGTGTGTACAGCTCATTTTTATGTAGCACTATTCTCTGCTTCCAAGCACTCACTGCACTCTAGTCACATACAACTCAGTGACTGTAGCATTACATAGCTCAATTTTGAGTATCCACTGAAGTTGTGTACTTACAGAACTGTTTGGGTCGTTACATAGCTATTGCCACATGAAACTGCTGCCATCTCAGCGGATGTTCTGTGTACACCATACAGCCATGCACCAAACTGACATGCCACTGTGTCAACATGGGGATGGAATGGATGCTGAAATAAGTGTCAGTACAGACAATTGACCATGGAGAATATTTTTCTGCCACTCTGTTAATTGAACCAACAACTCTCTTATCATGAATCCAGCAGTCTACCACTGAGCTAGCCCTACCCCTGTCTATTTTTGTGTGTGTGTGTGTGTGGAGAGAGAGAGAGAGTTTCTGGATTTTTATGTCCCATCAGCCACACCACTCATGTTTGGAGAGAGAGAGAGAAGCAGTGCCTATAATAGAGAAGAAGATTAGTAGTCCAGTGACACAGTAGCCAGATATCCCAACATACAGTTTATTGTTTTCCATGCAAAACATCGAACAAAGAAAGGTTGTTCAACATAAATGTTACCGTCTCTCTCTCTCTCTCTCTATATATATATATATATATGGGTCACTCTCCTGAAAACCGGACCAAAGAGGGTGCCGCTTTCCCGATGAAATAAAAAATTAAAACATGAAACTTTTTAAACTACCGCTATATTTTTGATGTAATGTGTTTGGAGAAATATAGGAAATGCCACAATGTGTGAATGCATCAGTATTTCTTGTGCTGTGAATCTTTTTTGGTAAAAATTGCAACATTTCCATAGCCATCATTTGTGACATGTCTAAAGAAAGGTTAGCTGATCGCAGATATTTCTTTGAAATAGTTTATGATGGAATAAAAACAGATTTCATGAGAAAGTAAGTGGCTAGTTCTTATGTACAAATGATATTTATTGTGTGCTGCCTCCTACTAACAGGTCCAAACAAAAGATAATCAGTGTCTCGTACATTACTGATGGTGTCTTCTGAGTGTGTATCATGATATTGTGACTTGTTCACAACAGAAACTAAAGAACTTTTTTCCCCCCCATCTGCTTGGTAAATAATCACATTTCACCTTATTTTTAATGCTTGTGTGTGACATAAGAGTAGATACGAAATAAATTATTGTCATTTCTTCAGGGGTGGTTGACATGGTGTCTTAAAATGGTGTAATGTGCAAGCACACGAAAGAACTATTTCTGTTAGTACCATTGACTTTTGACCTACCCTAATGTATGAGTCCACATCAGCTGACTTGCGGCAGCAACATTTGACCTCTTTTTGGACTGTGTATGGTGTATTATTTGACTACAAAAGGGAAAGCACTGTGGTGTCTTCAGGGGTGAGGGATGTAATGCTCGTGACACATATTTGTTCCCAGTGGGCTGAGTGTTTGTATGCAACCTTTTATAACCAAACTTGGTATTATGGTGCACCACCATGGGCCGGAATGTCATGCAAAAAAAATGGGGTTCTATCTTCAAGGTCAAGGTCACAGTGTGGGCTTATATAATCAAAATATGACGTTTCAACTATATCTTTTAGTAGTTCTAAACCAATGAGTCTTTTGCAACCAAACTCAATTTGATGGTAGATCATCATAAGCAAAGAAGTGTCCAGTGAGAGTATTGGATTGCTGTGTTCAAGGTCAATGTCACAGCCAAGGTTAAACATTTCAATTCATGTTAGTTTGGATAATATGAATCGTTGAACCTTTTGTAAACAAACCCAGTATGGTGATACATCATTGTAAGCCAGAGTGTCATGTGCAAAAAATGGGTTCCTATCTTCAAGGTCAAGGTCACAGTAACTGAGTTTGGGTTCATTCAATGAAATCATGACTATTTCTATTATGTGTTCTGAACTGCTGATTTTTTGGGACCAACTTAGTTTGACATTGCATGTTCATAAGCTGGAGTGTCTTGTGAAAAAGTTGCTTTGCTGTATTCAAGGTCAAGGTCATCTGAAGGTTCTGAACTTCAGTGAATGTTTCCCCGGACAATATCTCTGATCGATCAAACTTAGTATAGTGATGCATCATCATCAGCCACAGTATCATACAGAAATATTCATATTGCTATGTTTAAGGTCAAAGCCACAATCGTTTCTACTAGATCTTCAGAAATACTGAAACTTTTGCACCCAAATTAGTTTGATGGTACATCATCACAAGACAGGGTAAGACATCGTGAAAATATTTTCTTGCTTTTACACAAGGCGCGAGACAGAGAATATGGCTTGGGTGACTGTGGACTAGATTGCTGCCACTCTTAGCCATCCCAATATCTAAGGCAGCAGTCAATACTAATTCCAATCAAAAAAATGTGGAAAGAACATTGCTTTTGTAATTAATATACCTGTTTATTAAGTTTTTTGGTCAATGGTTCAAGTGTGTGATTCTTATATCCTTTTGTACTTGTGATGATATCTACATAAGATGTGAGACATAAAATTAAGTGCGATTGGTTATTAACTTTAGAAAGCAAGAAACAAATATCCCTCTGACATGTATATTTATATATGAGGTTCAGAACAAGTTAGTGTAACCCCCCCCCACCTTTCCTCCAAATTACTTTCAGGAAAAGAAATGCGTGATCTATTCCATGTATGCCTGTACTTTGAAGAAGACATTTTAAAGCAAAATCGTTATAGAGGCAGGAAAGTTAAAAACAAAGGTTTTAATGAAATTTCAAAAATGTCAGAAGTGACAGATATTCCATCATTAATTAGGATATATTGGATAATAATAAATTTAAAAAAAGGCAAGAGTCAAACTGGCCACTGAGCCGACACTGTTCATGCATTTCTGGTGTCTTCTGTAACATGCGAGACACTGACCAAGTTCCTGTCACCCTGTCAGTTTATGTCTTATATTTATGTACACAAAAATAACATAAAAAAATTCACACTTTGAATTTTTACCATCTATGTCAAAATTTTGACCAGTTTTCAGGAGAATGACCCATATATATATTATGTGCTGTAGGTTATATAGTGTAAGGTATATCTGGTAATTTATTACTTATTTCTAACACTGTGTAACCAACTTCGTCTGAAGGCTCTGCACTTTTTAAACAGTGACATGACTTTGAAGTGAAAACCTCTTATTCAATTTTTTTTTGCATTTGAGACACATCCTTTGGTGTGACTGTCTTTAAAGCAAATGTTATTTCAATCAAATTCCTATGAAGCAAACAGTTAATACTGAAGGTGCATTGTTGCTGTCACCAGTGGTGGTGGTGAAATGACAGCAATGTGTGGATGTTGTTGTTTTTACTAGTGGTGTGGAGAGAGAGAGAGAGAGAGAGAGAGAGAGAGAGAGAGAGAGGAGAATGCTTGTGTGTGTCTGGGTGAATACATTCAGAAAAGAAACAAGTTGATGCATGTAAAGCAACAGAGTTAGTCTCAAAGTCAGCAGTTTCAGTAGTCAGTTTGATTCAGCAGCATGGACTATAAAGACAACCACTCCAGTGGCATAAAAATGTACATCGAAGGTTTCCATGGCATGCATTGATATAATCTGTGAAAGTGGTATCTGCAAATTCTCAACTGAATCACCAAACAAGACACAAGAAAAAACAAAATGCAGTTATGCTAAAGGCTAAATGGGAAACAATAACAAAACTGTGTCTTTGGCATAAAACAGCAACTTGTAGACTTTGTATAAGATTTCACACACACACACACCAATTTTTTTTTTTAAATAGCACAATAAAATTCCTCAAAATTTAACTAAGATGATACAAGATCCAAACACAAAACGGTTCAAACGAATGCTTATTTATGGACACACAGTATGCAAATTTTCGGGGAAATCCCTTTTATCAAGCAACAAAATGACACTTAAACAACAGATACACGGTCAAAAACAATGAAAATTGAAAGAAAAAGACTTATCTTGTTTGGGTTTAGTTTCTACAACTTGTTCGGTGCTTGGAAGATTTATGCCAACAAAATTTAACTAAGATGATGCAAGTCTGACTCAGCTTGTTCATCTGGCTTGACACTTTATCATAACATATGGGGGGAGGGGGGGGGGTATGCTGGGAGAAGACCACTGTGCATGCATACACAAATAATATTCATCAGCGGACTCTTGAACAAAATGTTTATGCATATGGCCCATATGTTGGTATTATAAACACCAAACCGCAAGTGAACATCCGGCTCACAGTTCTGGAGACAACCATGTCAACCAGTTTATAAAAATCAACACACAAGTCAGTTAATTAGCGCTCGAAATAGGTGACACAAGTACAACTAAGACCCAAGTCGCCTTCTGTAACTCTCACCTGGCAGGTGGCATGCATGTAAAAAATATACAAGATACATAAACTCCACCAGAGGTACATTCAGTTTATAAGAAATTACGTGTATGCATACCGCAAAATTACTCCCCCCACTCCCCTCCCCCCCCCGCAACTATTTTTGTCTCCAATATTGTTGATGAAGTGGGTCAGTTCTCAGTAAAGCCTTGCTTGGAAACTGTACAGAATCAAGGTGTGCGCTTCATGCATGTGCATTGTCACTGTAGTATGCATGTGACTGAGAAGCGCGTCCGCTGCGGTATGTGTCTCACGGACTCACCGTTACTGTGTGTTACTGCGTGTCAGTGACCGGTGTGTGCGTGTTTGTATTTGCGTCCTCGGCGGTGAACGAGTCAGTTTTCCATTTTAACGTTTCATTCTTAACTGAAGAGCAAAGTCACTCTAAGTACTACTTTTTCCATTTTAACGTTTCATTCTTAACTGAAGAGCAAAGTCACTCTAAGTACTACTAACTAGTAGTAGTTAACTACTAACTAGTAGTAGTAAAGTCACTCTAAGTACTACTAACTAGTAGTAGTTAACTACTAACTAGTAGTAGTACGCGGGTGACCTACACCGAGCACTCCACCTTTTGGAGAGAAAGGAGAGCAGAAGCAGGGAACCGAACCCACATCGTCTGCTTACCAGTCTAAAGCACCGGGTCAAAGGATATTACCAGACTGGCTCACATTGTATAGCTGGAAAAAGTTGCCAAAAAAGAGATTTGCTTTATTTGGATCAGATCTAGTATTAACACTCGGTCAGCGTGTATTGGGAAAGAAGTTATCTTTCTTTATACATCTTCTACGAAAGAAGATATTAAATTCTTTTCCCATAATTCATCACGAACAGCGAAGATGACATCATCTCCGTAAAAATAATACTTCTTCATACAAGGATACCGCCCAAATTGCTTGTTGTACAGACTGAGTATACATTTTTCCTCATGTTAGGCAATAACGATTAACAGATGCGTGTTCTTGATTTTGGTATTCGCTTGATTTCGGATTTACAGAAGGGATTCCCGAAGATGACGTCACTAACGTAAACCATCGACTTCGAGCCTGTGTTGATGGTTGGATATTTGGCCAAAGGTAAAGAAAGGAGCTCGAATAAAATCAGAGCAGGGAGACTACAGGCTCGATAAGGTTTCATGCGGAGTCGTCCTCGTCAACTTTGTCATCAGGATGGATAGTGACGGGGAAATGATGTTTGATGGGGCAGACTCTGAAGAAATATCTGACGAAGAAGATGAACTTCCAATGGAAATGGAACCTGCGGAATCGTCGTCGACACACGAACGTCGCGATGATGAAGACTTTCAGTACGAAGTACTGTCAGCTGATCAAATTGTACAGTACATGGTCGATTCTATAAAAGAAGTCAACGCAGTTGTTCAGGTCTGTATGTAGTTTTGTGAGTCAAACTTCTCTTTGTTCACTGCCCCAAAATTCTGTGACAGTACTGACACTGCCACCAACTCATTATGGCACATGTGTCTTGACCTTTTACTCAGCCCTGTCTAGTTTTTAAGTACCATTGGCCATACAGTTAAATCTGGTATAGTCAACAGATATTCTAGTGTTTACCCACATTTGATTGACATTGACAGAATCTTCATTGTGCTGAACACGTTCATTTTAAGAAAACAGCCAAACGAATTTTTGCACATCATGGATTCATCATTCACATCCAATGATCTATACATGTAATTGCTGTTCTGTGCTAAATTAGAATATGAGCAATTCAAGAACTGTGCAGCACATTTTGATCACTCCATCAATTTGATATTGATGCCAGATGCACTTTAAACGAGTTGACACAGTATCTCATCTATATATCACATAATTATATATGTGACATAAATATGGAACCTGAAGCAAAGCAACATCCACACTTAATTTCTGTCTGGTTTAGAATTATGCCTCGTGCAGTGTCATGATTGTGATTGGGATCAGTTTTACCGTGTCACACAATACGTAAAAATGGCAAAATATGGGAGTATTTTACTTTTTTAGTCATTAGTGAACAGTGTACATTGGTCATTGCAGACATGCATGAATTCTCAGAATGTGCTGCTGTTCAACTTCAAGACTTGTTTCGATTCAAACATTTCAATTCACATGCAGCAAATTATCAATTCTTCTTACTGTCTTAATCTTGGACTCTTCTTCCACAAAAAATGGAGATGCCACAATCATTCATTTAATTTTAATTTTATATCACATATGTATAGCACTACTGTCTGCTTTAGAGAAGACTTACAGCACTCTTGTTGCATGTGATTCTGAATGAGTGACTGCAGCTTTTTATAGTGCCAAGGTGGTGTACTTACAGCGATATTCAGTTGTAACATGGTTGGTGCCTCATGAAACTAATGTATTGGCACATGTTCTGTAAACACCATGCAACTGGGGAGCAGGGATAGCTCAGTGGTTAGAGTGTCAAACTCGTGATTGAAAGGTTGTGGGTTTTTAGTCCCTGCAGGAGTGGCAGGAAACTTTTCTAATACAGGGTCAACTTATTGTGCTGACTCAGATTTCAGTGTCCATTCCACCCCCATGTTACCAGTATACCTCAGTGTGACAGTAGCATGTAAAAGATCCAGGTCATTCTGCCAAAAGTGCAGGTGGCAGGTTGCAGCTAAACATGCATACACCTTACATATGTGGCTTTGCATGAAGTGACATAGAGCATGGATGTATGGTGTACATGACTAAGTGCCAAAAGGTGCGCATGAAAAGGACACAGTAGGTCACAAAAAAAGTATGAAATAAAGTAAAAAGAAGTGGGTTTTTAGAATGTATACTGTATTGGTAATCATCACTTCAAAGTAGAAATAACGACTTTATTAAGTTTTTGAGAAAACAGCTTTGAAAGATAAGAAGTGGTATTATGTCGGATGTCAGGGATTGCAACACATAAATGCTACTGTATGGCTGTTAAATTATTATTTTTATTCCCAACCACTTTAGACTTGTCTTCACAAGTATTTTCCTCACAAGTATTTTCAAATAAATTATTGCAGTTTGCCTTCTTACAAAAATATTGGCGTGTACTGTTTGTCGCAAAAACTAATCCGACATAATTAAATTTTTCACCTTTTCTTTCTGACAAAAAAAACAAAAAGTTTCAGCCATTCTGCCATTCAGACATTCTAGTGCAGGTAAAAAACACATTGAAATCAGTTTTAGGACTTTTTTCTTTTCTTGACATGCACAAAAACCCACCAAAAGTGTCGAACATCAGCATTACAGCAAAGTATGACATGTCATAAATGTGACTTGACAGTGCATTAATTATTGAAGATTCTACATTTATCTTCAACTACAAATGTAAAAACATATATTTAAACATAATGCTACATTCAACTTATGATTGTTGGCTTTTAGTTTTACTGCAGAATCATAAAATGTTAAACATCAGCTTGCGACAAAGTCGTAAAACTTGACAGTGCACCATGAAACTTTCTCTTCAGCTATAAAATTACACATAAGTTAGAAAAAGTAGCATGTACTTAGTTAGATCCAGGGTACTGCATTCAAATTCCTTTTTTCTACGCATTACAATTTACATACAGTTGGCTTGTAATTATAGCATTGTAACCTGTTGAGCACTTTCCGATTGGCTATCTCATAGTCATACTTTCAGTCACAAAACACAACATTTAACAGAAGTCTAAAACACCATACCACCTCCTACAGTACAAAAAGAAACTACCTTGAATGTTTCAAGAGAATGCACACCACTAAAAAAATAAAACAAACTCTTACAAACAAACATCATTGAGTTTTGAGTGTCCCACGCCCACTGGTATTTCACATCTCCAACTAGGTCAATCCAGCTACTGTAGTGGTCGCCTGGGGCAAAGCCTGACCGGCACAGCCCTAGCCATCATCAACACTAATCACTGGGGAGGCATAGCCTACTCTGAAGGTACCGATTTTGGAAGAAATGAACAAAAAGTCCAAGGGGTGGGTGCAGCAGCCACATCCTCAGTGAGGTCATTCCAATCCTTGATTGCATTGGGAAAAAGGAAAGAATTTTCCCCTGTAGTCATACGACAGGAGGGCACTGGGTATAACAGGGAATGGGAATGATGGGCTCTTTTTGATACTGGGATGGTAACCTGGTATTCACTTGGTATCAGGGGTATGGAGCCTTGGGGTAATGGTGGAACTTATAAAAGTTTCACCAGTCTTTCTTTCCTGGCCTGTGTTGGAGATATGGTCAGCCCAGCGTTGCCAGCATGTTGTTGACACTGGATCAGTGGATGCCCTGCAGCATCTCTGCGGTGTTCACCATGCTACCTTTTGCTGTACAGACTCTAGGCCCGGTTGATCAGCTTGATGTTGTTTGGGTCCCAGATGAGCTTGCATATTCCAGGACTGGTGTGACAACTGCCTTTTACTAAAAGGAGCCGATCTTCAGGGTTCTTTCCCAGAACCCAAGGTCCTGCTTGCCTTTTTGGCGATGTTGATGTTTCTCCCAGGTGGGGTCTGAAGTCAGTGTAACACCCAAGTAGTGAGTACTTTTGACTGACTTGAGCATTGGCCATGCAGAATGTGGATTATTTCCTCTTGCTTTTAGTGACACTTAGGACTCACTCTGTCCGGATAGAAGCACATGTTCCATCTCCCTTTTCCCCATTACCCATACAGAATTGTTTAATCTTTTTGGAGTATTGCTTATCTTCACTGTGGAGATGGGGTGCTGACAGATGGTGTCATCTTCAAACAATCTCATTCTGGAGGTAGGCTTTTTATGGCAGGTAAACTGATATATAGGACAAACATTCTGGGCCAAGAACACTGCCTTAAGGCACCTTCGAGTCCCATGAGAAAAAAGTTTGACCTGGTACCACCAACCATGACAGCTTGTTGTTGATCTCTCAGGAAGCTCTTGATCCATGTGTTTGTTCTACCGGTGATCCCATAATGGGACATCTTGTGAAGCAGGCCTTGGAGAAGTTCAGCCCACAAGGTCTACTAGTTTCCCTGCCTGAAGGTCATGCGGGGAGTTCACTGATTTTAGTGATTAGGCCAAGGAGTTGTGTTTCACTTTGAGCGACCACATTTGAAGCTATGTTCATCAGGAGCTATGATGGATGTTGTCTTCTGGGCACCGTCTTCTGCATACTGCATGATGCTACTGATGACAATATGCGAGGATCTTGCACAAGTTGCAGACGACACTTGCAAAAAGGGAAATTGGTTGGAACCTTTTTGAACGGTAGCGTTCTTTAAAGACAGGTGTGATGAGTGTGGTTCTCCAATCTTCAGGCCCGTGCTGCTACTGAATGAGGAGTTGATGATCAAATGGGTCATAGTAGGGGCAATTTTGTTCCTACTCCTGGTCATGTCAGCAGTTATTGGTCTGAAATAATAAGACAATAACAACCAACATAGAAAAATCATCAGCAAAAAATCCTATCCACAAGCATAATTTATCCATAAAATATAAATAATTCAATAAAATTAAATAGAAAACCTAAACTAAAACCAAACAAGCAAAATAAAAAATCTAGTTTAAAAGACTCTAGTAACCTTACAAAAACTTAAACAAAATGGTGTCAAATGTCGTCAGCAACAAATTTTGGGGTAACCCTGACGTCCGAGCGACTTAATCTTCGTAAAAATAAATAAAAAAATTTATGGTTATTTCTAGCCGTCCCCGATTTCACAAGTCAATCTTGCCAAACAAAACGCTATGCAATGTTGGGATGGCAACTGTCCCTATTTCACAAATGTCTGCACTGTGCAACTGGACGTCAGTTTTTACGCCACATGTGATCGGATGCAATTACAAGAAAAGCTCAGCCGAATATAATTTTTCATGCGATAAATAGCCAACATCAGCCACCGCAAATCTACCCGTGATAAAAACGACACTTTGTACTTACGCACTTAACCTGAACACAAATCATCTAAATAACTTTTAACTAGCTGATTGTACAAAAATAAATGGTGCAAAATTGTGATCGGACTTTTAAATGGTCGGACGGAGCCTCACGAAATAACTTTCAACCTACCTTTTGAAAAGTTCGAGCAGACGATTCCCTCAACAAACCCTTTAAATTCAAATGTACCGGGGAAATTCCGTGGTGCCTTTGTGTTTGTTGACGAGTGTAAACCTATAGTATTTTGTTTTTCGCTCACAACTTGTTAGATAATGGACGTCATTATTGCGACAAATTTGAGTAGCAGCGATTTTTTTTTAATGCAACAAAGGTTGTTTGGTTAAATCTTTTCAAAGCTGCTGAGTGATTGACCGCGAGTCTGACGTGCGTATGAGTCTTTTCCGTTCATGTCGAGGGTCAGAATTGTTTTCAGTCAGTTGTTTGAAAGTTAGCGTTTCGTATTGCGACACAGATGACGTCCGATCAAATAAAGTTTGATACGCTTTTTACAAAAGCATAATTTAGTGAAAGTCTTCCTGATGCATGAACCTTGTAAAACGATCTTTCACTAACATAATAGATGTGATAAATATCACTTTTCCTTGTTTTCTTTATCCAAGTGATGCCGACAGAGACGGGCTCTGTGCCACTGTCCGTTTTTCGTGGTTGAATTTCAGCAGTAAAATCACACTTTATCACAGATATTTCCCAAACCGCTTCAAAATTAGTGCTGCGATTATTTCAAAATATATCCCCGTTCATTTTCACACACATTCAACCCACACTCAAGACAACAACAAAAAATTAAACATCTTTTTTTCTCAGCACAACCAAGTCACCCTTTGCAGACTCACCTTTTGGCACTTAGTCACATGTACACAGAACACACCGAGATGGCAGCAGTTTCATGTGGCACCAGCCATGTCAGTGCTGTAAGTACACCACTTCAGTGGATATTCAAAAACGTTCTATAAAAAGCTAGTCACTCATGTAGAATCACATGCCAGTGCAATGAGTCTGCTCGAGAGCAGAGATTATCGCTATATAAAAGCGATCAACAACAACAACCATAAACCAGTTTAGAGTGTCACTTCATTCAAAGCCACATAGTATAGCCTATAGGATGCATAATGTGTGTTTAGCTGTAACCTGCCACGTGTACTTTTGGAAGAATGACCAGGATCTGTTATGTGCTACTACAAAATAATAATAATAAATAATAATAATAATAATAACTTATATTTATTTATAATGTGCTCTTTCTCACAGGAGCTCATAGCACTTTACAATTAGTGACAACACTTACAAATTATACGATACACTAAGTGCCACAGACGCATTGAGTCAAGCAGATGTATAACCTACTCATCACACACACGCCTGCACACATGCACACCACTCAGTATGTGTTGGGGAAAAGGCAGGTTTTAAGTGCTGATTTAAAGGAAGTGGCTGAATCTGTGAATGAGACTGAGAAAATCTCATTTCTTTCAGAAGTGTCTTCAGTACCTGCTAGTATGTCATTGACATGTAAAGTGACTGTAGACTATCCTGTGGTCATGTTCAGATCTGATATTGATAATGAAGGTGATGGTAATAAGTGAACATTTTCTACCATGCCATACCAGTGTCTTTTGTTGTTGCTTCAGCCTAGGGTACAAGTCATTAATTATTAAGCATAATTCAGGGATGTTTGTTTCCAAAATTTTCATGGAGTTCCATAAAGTTTTTATTCTAATTTCAGTAAAATCATTTTGACTTTGAGTTTGATTGCATAGGCATAGGGGAAAAAATCTGTTGCAAAAAGGTTTGATGTTGTAGAGCTCTGTAAATTGTAATTATGTAAAGCAGACACTGAACCAAAGGGAAGTAACTGCGAGAAGGGCTCTTTTTGACTTTTTAACCTGCAGGTTGCAACCTGGGGGCTAGTCAAAATTGAGACCTACAAGTACAACACATGTGTGTGTGGACATTTTCTGGGTAGTAACTAAGTAAGTGTTCTCTGGAAGTAAATAAGTATTGTATTGCCGTGAATGTCAGTGAAAAGTGAATGTCAGCTGGTGATGTCAGTGAAAAGCTTTTGTTGCAGCAGCATCTTTCAGTTTCACTCAGCATGTTATGTGTCTGTATGTCAACTATCTTTATTATTAAAGTTCTTGGTAAATTGATTGTTCCAGATTCCAACAACCATCACTAGAATATTGCTGAACCACTTCAGATGGGATAAAGAGAAACTGATGGAAAGGTATTAATCCATTGGCATAGTTCAGATGTTGTGCAGTTATTGCATGCTTTCTTTTTCTTAAATGTAAGGTGAAAAGAGCTCTTCATTCCAGATGATCAGCTGTGTAAATTCACAGACCAGTAGTATTTTCTGTAAGTTGTAATGAATTGTACTTGTAGTTCTGACTGACTTTAGTGCTGTTTGAGGCAGGCATGCTAAAAAACAAAACAAGAAAACAGTTGATGCTAAAAGTAAAAGTTTGGAATGTGCAGCTTATGGTGGTGGTTGTTTATCCCAAGGTGACCGACTGCATTGTGTAGTTAACAGGGTACAGACTAATTAACTGCTCCAAGTCTCTGATCTGGCTGTCGAGTGCTCAGCATTTTGAGTGTTACTGTAATGTAAGTTAGTACAACAGCTATTGTGGACATGTGTATTTTTGTAATGATACACGCATCAAGTAAAAATGAAAAACAAAGCAAAAAATATTTCCTTAGTCTTTTCCTAGAAGAGTAATTTGGAGTGGCGTGTTGGTATAAGGTTAAGAATGAGGGTTGGCTTTGAGGCTTTTTAATTTATATGGTAATTTTGAAAATTTGTTAGTACAGTCAACTGATCTTAGTTAAAGGTTAGAAGACCTCCCCCCCCCCCGCCATTAATATTGTTCCCAGTATGTTTTTGCCCCGTGTTATTAATTACTGAATGAGCATTACTTTGTTGTTTCAGATACTACGATGGAGATCAAGATCGTCTGTTTTCAGAGGCTCATGTCATCAGTCCCCACCGCAGAGAAGTCAAGAGGGTACAAGAAAGAAAAAATTTAAAAAAAAATTCCTTCATTAATTAGCCTCTCATCATTTAATTAACTGGGGATCAGGGGGCTTGTGCCATCCCCCCCCCCCAACCCCCACCCCCACAGGGAAGTCCAACTGGTGAGGATTTAAATTGTTAACATCTTTTAAGGCACCAGTGGTGTAGCGGCTAATCGTTAATGCACTGGTTCGCCATTCCTCCTGCCAGAGTTCAGTTGCCTCAAACCTTGATGATGGTGCTAAGAATAAAAGCACCATGTGCAGAATGTATACTAGCTGCAGGTTTTTCAGCTAGCATGTCCTTGGCATTCAGAGCAGTGTGATGGTTGACTGCTTGGATTAATCGATACACAAAAAGCAGACCCAGAAACCACTCGTTCAAAACATTACTTTCACCAGAAGAGAAGCACTCAAGTAGCAAGATCTGGTGTGTGTGCGTGTGTGAGCCTGTGTGCATGATTATTGATACGAGTTTTTGGTTACAAGTCTCTTTTTCTCTTATGATGGACCAGAAAATTAAATGTAGGGTGAAGGCACAAAATACTGACATTATACTTTTTTTTATAGTGACAGTGAATCTGTTTGTGTGCAGCGCTCCAGGTCAATTCCTGATGACCGGCAGGACTGTGAAATCTGCTGCTACCCAGTGCCTGGGGCTGTAAGCATTTTATTGAGGGGTCGATCACTGGTCCCGCTATTGGCTTGGCTCAGGCTGGGCCCATGATGCTGCATTTACACCTTGGCTCTCAACCACACTTGAATCACAAGTCTGATCGTACCTCATCTGTCTGCCACAATTTGTGCAAGTTTCAAGCTTCTGGAGTTTTTAGACTTCTAGAATGATGTTGCGTGACGCACAATAGAATGGGAGCCACGATCAGCTCTACCCTTGAACGGAGCCGAGCAATGTGCTTGCATCCACCCATGGACGGCCAAGTGTAAATGCAGCAATCTACGCCCAGGCTGAGCGCAGCTTGGAAAGTTTCGATAGTGTGTGTAAATGGCACCAGAAAGTGGCTCGTTGGCTTTAGTTTCTCTCTCTTTAATGTATGCTTTTTTCTTCTTCTGTTTCTTCATTGTCAATAGGTAATTTGATTCCAAAGATGGGTCAACACTGAGGTTGTGGTTTGTGTAGAGGCTTCAGTAAAGACGCCATCACATCTGATGGTGGTTAGAAAATCTAGAGTTGTTGCTGAGTGGCAGCAGGCAGCCCACCAGGGCAAGGCTTGGTGACTTATTAGCGCTTTCCTGTGGGGTGCACATGTGTTCTGTGTTGTTCTCGTCTTGCATATGGCTGCCATGGGTAGGGTGCAAAGAAACCAGGAGAGCAAATGTTCAGTCGGGTCAGTGAACTTGAATCAAAAAACATGACAAAAAACCTCACATACCACATAAATTGCATTCTTTTCTTTCCTACCATTTCTTCTTTGACTTTGAAATAGGTGTAGGTAACCAAAACAGGTATTTTTTTATATTTTTTTTATAGCCAAAGTAGGGGGGAAAATAATGTCTCTCCAACAGTTACAGCAAACTGATATGTACAGGTAGAGCTCTGGAGAGCTTATAATCACACAAAGTTTGGATGATCCTGCTTTAACAGTGTCCAGGAAAAGGCCCTTGTTACAGTTTATGTCCTGTTGAAAGCGCGTTCATTATCTCCCCTGAGCGCTCACCGAAGTCTCATACATGGCCTTGTATCTGTAATTTATGTATATCATACATGGCCTTGTATTTGTAATTTATGTATATCTGCCTGATCTAGTCCATGTACATGCTACAAACTTTGAACTTGTACGAATTTCTGAGATGCACATTTTACTTTCAGCTGTTTGTTGTTCACTGTGACCTTGTAGTGCGCACAGTATGACCTTATATTAGTTTTAATTTTTGTTTTTTAAATCCTGTTATTATTGAAGGGAATGCACACAGACTCAAAAACATACCCACAGCAGTGCTTTTTATCCCTTTGCCTTATTGTTCAGGGTTGAAAAGAAAAGTATGTGCAAGAGTGTTGTCTTGGTATACAGGAGATGACAGGCTTGGAATGTGGCCACAAGTTCTGTGCCAAGTGCTGGGCAGACTATCTCACCTCCAAGATCATTGATGAGGGCATGGGGCAGACCATTTCCTGCGCCGCGTTTGGTTGTGATATCCTAGTAGACGATACCACCGTCATGTGAGTTGACATGCACACACAAATTAACATAGAGGTCATTGGGGCGGGTCTGGGGGAGCATATGCACTAAAATGTAAACCCTGCATCAGGTTCTGATTGTATCTTCCCCTCTTTTGAAGTGGCCACTTGGTAGTTTGTCCATGTAAACGGCATTCACTTATATAATGTACCTCTGAATGCCTGGGGGAGGAAGTTGTACAATAAAACAGTGGTAAACAATCCGTTTTGAAATGATGAGATTGACCCATCATCAGCTATGCAAAGACTGGAATTGTTTAAAAAGTGACGGCAGGAAAACAAACGTCATTCTGTTAGGGAGAGATTGGGCAGAGGGCATCATTTATGGGCTTTCTTAAGCATGTGGATACCATCTGGAACTGGACCTTTTGGCTGCTTCATGAGATTGAGATATTGGGTTGACTTGAATTAGGTTCTTTGACTGATTTTTTTTTTTTTTTTAAATATATATATATTTTTTAATACTTCATTGTCCCTTGCGGAAAATTTGTGTTGCTTTACTCGGATGAGGCTACAGCAGCCACAAGAGCAGCGCTCTCCATTCCTGCTAATATGTTCAGTACTTTCATGTGTCCAAACAATGGTAAGGCTGCCAGCGTTTGGGATTTCTAACGTGCGCACAGATGTTGATGCATTCAGTTCCACACAGGGGCTTTATGGACTTTGCATGTGATTTGATCGTTGTTAATTGATACATTGCTGTCATGATTTGGAAGTGTTTGTTCAGTATTGATGTAAACTGTGATTGATAAGTGCTCCACTTTTCTGCAGATTAGAAAGGTGATTTCTGTTTACAGGACTCTTATACGGGACCCCAAAGTGAAGCTGAAATATCAACAGCTTATCACCAACAGCTTTGTGGAGGTGAGAAGTCTTAGAATGTGTCTGTTGTATGCTCATGAGCAAAATGCCCTGTTCAGCCTTGCTTTTGACAAATTGAAAAAAAAAAAAGATATAAAAATTCTGAAACAAGAATGACTGCTAGTGTTCTAAAACAAGATCCAAACACATAAAATCAGGGTCCGCACAGTCTTTGAAAGTTTGGGGAAAATGGGATAAGCTTTTCAAGGCCTTGAATGTCTGAAAACTGAGTGGGGTCTGTGAAAGTTTGTGAATTTTGGGGTCTGTCAGCATATCAGTCAGAAACTGCATTTCCCAAGAGCAAACAGTAGTTTAAAAAAAAAAAAATGCTGTATGAAATCACAAAGAACGTGCTTCCTATCAGTTTTGACTGATAGAGTGTGTTGGCCATCAGCTACAGTAAGGGTTGCGCCCCTTTACTGGATGTGTGGAAGTTGCATACCTTCCTGTTGCTTTTCTGCACCAAATTTTTGTGGGCATCGTGCCAAGCTTTTGCGTTTCTGAAAAGGTTTGTGAAAAGTGTGAATTTTGAAAGGATTTTTCTGTACGAACCCTGTGAAAAGGCTCAACAGAACTATTTATTCACAGAAAAACACAATCTGCAGATTTTTGGTAAACTACATAGCTCAACCAAAAAAGTTATTTTACTTCTCATCTCATTTTTCATTGTTTTTCACCATTTAACTGTTATTTAAGTGTCATTTTGTAGCTTGACAAAGGGGATTACTGCAAAAATTTGCAGATTGTGTTTTTATCCAAATAAATGGCATTCTGTTGAACCTTTTATGTGTCTGAATTTTGACAAATTAGCTAACAGTTGATGAAGTAGGCAAATTGAAGTGATGGAGACAAAGTGCTATCCTGGGAACCTAGTATACACTCCGAACACTTAATACACTGTCATATATACCTGTGTGCCTGGAATTGAATGCCTACCCTGTCAGCAGAATTAAAATTGGAACAATGGGCATGTGTCCTTGTGGTACTAGAAAAGTAAGGTTATTTTCGTGTGAGACTTGACTTGTCCAGATAGCTTTGACAGTCAGAGTGTGATTAGCAGAGAACAGGGATGAGCTGACAAGATTGCAAGACAGATGGGTTTGTTTGTAGAACTGGGTCTCCTTGTTGCAGTGTAACCGATTGTTACGTTGGTGCCCGGCGCCTGACTGTGGGCATGCAGTCAAGGTGACCTACCATGACGCCAAGCCCGTCACCTGTGTATGTGGACATACCTTTTGGTGAGTGGTCGCCCTCCGTCTGTCTCTTGTTGGAAGGCTGTCCATCACAAGTGTGCGTGAGGTTACTTCCGAAAGAACTGATGTGTTTATCAGTCGGTGACATGGTGCATGGTTGTATGGTGTACATAGAACATGTCTAGACGGCAGCAGTTTCACGTGGCACCAGCCATGCCTCACTATAAGCACACCACTTCAGTGTGTGTGTGTTTTTTTAAGTTATAAAAAATAGAAGGTAGTCAGTCATGTAGAATCACATGCGAGCGCAGTGAGTCTACTCAAGAGCGGAGAATATCGCTATATTTTAGAAAATTATTATATAAAAGTGGTAAACAACAACAACTGTCTGTCTGCCCCTCTCAGGCACTCTGTGGGTGGCTCTGTAAACCTCTGCATTGGTGTCTGAATGTGTGTGTGTGTTTTTGTTATTGTTGTTGTGTGTTTCTTTGGAGGGGGGGGGTGAGCAGACTCTCTTGTAGATCTTCTGGTATATGTCCTGGTTGTAGGGGTTTCGGTGGGTGGGGGGGGTACATGGTCTGGAGCTCAAAGTCTGTATGTGTCGGGGTGTCGCCTTGTACCTGCATGTTAAAGGGGAATGGGATGTTTGCTGGTGATTGTGTCTGTCCTGTACTTGTACCAGGCTGCACCTGTGTGTAAAGTGAGGTATGTGTGCTGTCTGGTGCAGAGCTGCCAACCACTACGTTTTGGCCATAGTTTGCAACAGCCAAGGGCACTGCACTACGCTGCTACGCTCATGATCATATCACTACGCTCTCCCTCAGAAAAACACAAATTGTTTATTTTCGATCCCATGCGTTCATGTGGGCATCAGATTCACCAGCAACCAGTTGTGTGTGTGCCTTTTTGTGTCCGAGATATTGGTTGTGCCACAGCCAATCGGCGTTCGCGTTTTAACCAGCTGACCAATCGTAGCGTTCAGTTCAGTTCCCGCTTTTATGCGTCACTTCCTGGCAAGACGACTTCTGTTTTCAATCATTTCAAATCGCCATGCCAAAGCGAGAAGCTGAAAGCGAGCTCCCGGGTGATGAATCTCGCCAAAAAAACGCACACCAAAATTTCCTGGAAGAGTATTATACAGAACAGTTTCTGTGCGTTGTACGATCAACACAGAGTGCCAAGCACATGAAGTGCAGCGCCTGCTTCTTCAGTTCTTGGGACATTTCTGTCGCCCATGACGGAATGTACGATGTCGAACAACTCGTCAACTTGAAGCGTCACATCAACAAAGGAAAAGCGATATGAAGTACGCTGAAGATTTCCCATTAATTTTTATGGGTTGTGGCGTAATTCGAGCAGAGACACTTTTCACAGATTTCTTTGTAGTGCACAACATCGCTCTCTGCAGCCGATCATGGCATTTGTTCTGGCGCACATTTCCGCAAAAGCGAATCGCAAAGGAGGACCATATATGTACGCTACGCTCAGAATCTAATTACTACGCTTAAAATCTGATTTTGCTACGCTAAAGTCTAGTAAAGGGTTGGCAGCTCTGCTGGTGGGACTGTATGCGTTCCATTATTGCAACTGTGTGTGAAGTGAAGTGTGGATGACTTTGTCCCGTTATTGGCACATGTGCATGAAATGAAATGTGGATGACTGTGTCACATTATTGCTCTGGTGTATCAAGTGAAGTATGGATGACTTTGTCCCGTTATTGCACATGTGCATAAAATGAAATGTGGATGACTGTGTCACATTATTGCTCTGGTGTATCAAGTGAAGTATGGATGACTTTGTCCCATTATTACACCTGTGTATTAAATGAAGTATGGATGACTATCCCATTATTGCACTTGTGTATAAAGTGAAGTATGGATGACTCTGTCCCATTATTGCACCTGTGTACTAAGTGAAGTATGGATGACTGTCCCATTGTTGCACCTATGTATAAAGTGAAGTATTGATGACTTTGTCCCAGTTTTGCACCTGTGTATGAAGTATGGATGACTTTGTCCCATTATTGCACCTGTGTGTAAAATGAGGAGCAGATGCTGCACTATTGGTATCATGTGGTACGTCATCGTCAGCTGCAGTGCTTTGTTTTTTCTTCTTCTTTCAGTTTTGCCTGCAGTGAGAACTGGCATGACCCTGTCAAGTGTGTCTGGCTGAGGAGATGGATCAAGAAGTGTGATGATGATAGTGAGACCTCTAACTGGATTGCTGCAAACACCAAAGTAAGTATCTGTTTCCGTCACCGGCCTGTCAGCCCTCCCTCCCTTTCCTTTGCCCTCCTCTTCTGTGGTTGACAGAATGTTAAAATCTAAGAACTAATCCCTCCCCACTAGAATGTTTAAGAACTAACCCTCCCCACCAGAATGTTAAACTCTAAATGAACTGGTCCCCACCAGAATGTTAAACTCTAAACTAACCCCTCCCCACCAGAATGTTAAAATCTAAGAACCCCTCCCCACCAGAATGCTAAACTCTAAGAACTATCCCTCCCCACCAGAATGTTAAAATCTAAGAACTAACCCTCCCACCAGAATGTTAAACTCTAAGACCTAACCCCTCCCACCAGAATGTTAAAATCTAAGAACTAACCCTCCACCAGAATGTTAAACTCTAAACTAACCCCTCCCCACCAGAATGTTAAAATCTAAGAACTAACCCTCCCACCAGAATGTTAAAATCTAAGAACTAACCCCTCCCCACCAGAATGTTAAAATCTAAGAACTAACCCCTCCCACCAGAATGTTAAAATCTAAGAACTAACCCCTCCCCACCAGAATGTTAAAATTAAGAACTCCCTCCCCACCAGAATGTTAAAATCTAAGAACTAACCCCCCCACCAGAATGTTAAAATCTAAGAACTAACCTCCCCCCCCAGAATGTTAAACTCTAAGACCTAACCCCTCCCCACCAGAATGTTAAAATCTAAGAACTAACCTGCTCCCCCCAGAATGTTAAAATCTAAGACCTAACCCCTCTTCACCAGAATGTTAAAATCTAAGAACTAACCTGCTCCCCCCAGAATGTTAAAATCTAAGAACTAACCCCTCCCCACCAGAATGTTAAAATCTAAGAACTAACCTGCCCCCACCAGAATGTTAAAATCTAAGAACTAATCCCTCCCCACCAGAATGTTAAAATCTAAGAACTAATCCCACCTCACCAGAGTATTAAGATCTAAGACCTAACCCCTCTCCATCCCTCCTTACTGCTCTACTACACCCACAGCCCCAGTTCATTGCAGTTCTTCTTTCCTTTCTGGTTCTGTGTCAGGATAAACGCAGTGTACTTTGTCAAGAGGGGACCGTAAAGGATAAGTGAATAAAATGAAGACATTTAATCGTACTTTCAGACGGCATGACATGCACTCAAAGCAGAGCAGAGCACAGCTGGCATCTGTTGCAGGACAGCCAAGTGAAATGCAGTTTCCAGCACCTAGTCCGCACTCAGCACGGAAAGATTTTTCCCATGAAAATGCCCCCCTTCACTGTGATCAAGATCATTGAGGTTATCAAGGTCCAGATTTGCTGGAAAATGCAAGGTTACGGTCCAGGTTTCACTAAAAATGCAACGTGTTTTGTAAACAGCTGTGCTGTTTGTTGTGTATCAGGAGTGCCCCAAGTGTCATGTGACGATAGAGAAGGATGTCCAGATTTGACTGAAAATGAAATGTTACGGTCAAAGTTTCATTCAAAATTCAACGTGTCTTGTAAACACCTGTGCTGTTTGTTGTGTATCAGGAGTGCCCCAAGTGTCATGTGATGATTGAGAAGGATGTCCAGATTTGGCTGAAAATGCAAATGTTAAGGTCTAGGTTTCACTAAAAATGTAATGTGTCTTGTAAACACCTGTGCAGTTTGTTTTGTATCAGGAGTGCCCCAAGTGTCACGTGACGATAGAGAAGGATGGTGGGTGCAACCACATGGTGTGCAAGAACCAGAACTGCAAGGCCGACTTCTGCTGGGTCTGTCTGGGGCCTTGGGAGCCACATGGGTCATCCTGGTGAGGCGCAGTGTTTGTCTCGTGTTTTACGCACACGCACATGCATGCACTTACACACACACATGCATGCACTTTCACACACACACACACACACGCATGCACTTTCACACATGCACACACACGTGCAGACTTTCATACACACGCACACGCACACACTTACATGAACACACACGCACACACACATTCTGTTAGCACAAATTTTTGTCATATTTTTACAGGTACACAAAATACTACCAACAGATCTTTTGTGGATGGAAAGGTGTTAGGTGACATTTTTTACTGCAGGATCAGCTGGGTGGAATTTTAAACATGGAAAATGTATGACTACCTGTGGATTCTTTTTTTGTTTGTTTTGTGTGTGATGGAAGGTGAAGGGGAGGGATTTAGTGGCAAGCTTTGAAAGTAATTTTTGCTGTACTCACAAGCACTGACTGCAAGACTGAAGGGAACCCTGTGGATTTGTTTTCCAGGTACAACTGTAACCGCTACAATGAAGATGATGCTAAGAAGGCCAGAGACAACCAGGAGGTGAGTTACCGTCTCTTTCACAGTGCCTTTACCGTGGCTTTTTCGGTGTCGTGTTTTTTAGTTTTTCCTCTTATTTTTCCCCTGCCTTGACAAGAAAAGGGGTAGTAATATCTACCCTTTTTTCTTTTTTCTTTTCAAGGCACAGTTTGTCTAGATTGTCAGCTTTGAAGAATGAGCCCATATTTTAGTTTTACCAGTTCTTATAACCTTGGTCTCAAGGTCACAGGAATATTTGAGGAGATGGTGGTTTTTTAATCAGTTTTTGTTTCTCTCTCTCTTGTCTTGCATAATGTCTTATGAGTAGATGCTCTTGTTTGAAAGAGTGGATGAGGCAAGGTTCATATAGTCTTTGAAAGAGTGGGTGATGGAGGCCTTTGGCAAGGTTCATATAGTCTTTGAAAGCTTGGGTGAGGGAGGCCTTTGGCAAGGTTCATATAGTCTTTGAAAGAGTGGGGGATGGAGGCCTTTGGCAAGGTTCATATAGTCTTTGAAAGCTTGGGTGAGGGAGGCCTTTGGCAAGGTTCATATAGTCTTTGAAAGAGTGGGGGATGGAGGCCTTTGGCAAGGTTCATATAGTCTTTGAAAGAGTGGGGGATGGAGGCCTTTGGCAAGGTTCATATAGTCTTTGAAAGCTTGGGTGAGGGAGGCCTTTGGCAAGGTTCATATAGTCTTTGAAAGAGTGGGGGATGGAGGCCTTTGGCAAGGTTCATATAGTCTTTGAAAGCTTGGGTGAAGGAGGCCTTTGGCAAGGTTCATATAGTCTTTGAAAGAGTGGGGGATGGAGGCCTTTGGCAAGGTTCATATAGTCTTTGAAAGCTTGGGTGAGGGAGGCCTTTGGCAAGGTTCATATAGTCTTTGAAAGCTTGGGTGAGGGAGGCCTTTGGCAAGGTTCATATAGTCCTTGAAAGCTTGGGGGAGGGAGGCCTTTGGGAAGGTTCATAGTCTTTGAAAGAGTGGGGGAGGGAGGCCTTTGGCAAGGTTCATATAGTCTTTGAAAGTTTGGATGAGGGAGGCCTTTGGCAAGGTTCGTATGGTCTTTGAAAGCTTGGGAAAATTGTGATGCCTTTATTCAAGGCCTGACTGTTTGGGCAGAAAGTGGCATCTCTGGCCTAGGTCTTGGAAAGCTGGGGACCTTCATGGCATTGGTCAGCAGACAGTGTGCAGAAGTGGGATTCAGGGAAAAGCTGGGACAGTGGGAGGCCAAATGTTTATGACAGCTGAAATAAGAAAAACACAAAATGTATATTGAATGCGAAACCACTTCCATGCCTAGTTCCTGTTGGTGTGTCGTCTGCTGCAAGGTGCAAGAGTTACTGTACTTTGAATTGCACACGCACCTTTGACATTTTCCTGCAGCTGTGACTGTGAGCAGTAACGTGTCCAATAAGTAGCTTGGTGTTTTACGCCCAGTCAACCATTGCGGTTATATCAGGGCGAGGTAATTTGTCCAGGAAAATGGTCTTTGAGAATTTGGAAGTGCATAACCTGTACAGAATTATTGTATGAACCTTGCTTTGCACACATGGGGTAGGGAGGCTTTGTGGGGATGGGGTATTTTGCACATGTGGGGTAGTGAGGCTTGAGGAGGGGGGTGGGGGGGGGTACGTATTTTGCTATCCACATTGTATTCCTCATTACAGGTCATGTTTTGCAGATGATTTATCAAGCACGAAATAAATTGTGTTTCAGAAGTCACGTTCTGCATTGCAACGCTACTTGTTTTACTGTAACCGCTACATGAACCACATGCAAAGTCTCAAGTTTGAACACAAGGTCAGTGCATGGACAGATACAGTGCTTCAGCACTGCTGTTCCAAATGTTCACCTTTTGTTTTCCTGATTTTGCTTTTGAAGGTCTTTATTGATCTGATGGGAAAGCACAGATGTCTCCAGCTGTTCAGCGTTTTTGTTGCATGCCATTTGTGTTAATTATTGATGCTGCTGGTTGGAAACCAAATTGTTGTTGTTGTGGTTTTTTGTTGTTGTTGGGTATGTTGTTGTTGTTGTTTTGGGGGGGAGGGGGTGCTTGTCTTTCTACCAGTTTTGTTAATGTAAAGACTTCATTTAAGTTTTAAGTCCTGAAGCAGTGTCCATAAACCACAACTGTGAAATTAAAAATGCCAAAGCAGAATCGAACCAAGGTCTGTCTGCTTACCTGCCTGGCACCGTACCACCGGGCCAGGCTCGCTCACATGCATCTGTAGTGCATGGTATCGGGTTGTTTTTTGTTCTTTGCTCCTGTCTGGAGGATTTTGTTGCGTAGTTGCTGATTGTAAAGAGATGATGCGCATACTGCATCTCTGTGTCAAGTGAGACTTCTCTTGTTCTGTGTGGATTTGAAGGCGCTATTTGTTGTCAGTTTGCATGTTTGTTCGCAGTTGTACACAGCAGTGGGTTTACCTTTGTGGTGGTGTTGCTGTTGTACACAGCAGTGGGTTTACCTTTGTGGAGGTGTTGCAGTTGTACACAGCAGTGGGTTTACCTTTGTGGTGGTGTTGCTGTTGTACACAGCAGTGGGTTTACCTTTGTGGTGGTGTTGCAGTTGTACACAGCAGTGGGTTTACCTTTGTGGTGGTGTTGCAGTTGTACACAGCAGTGGGTTTACCTTTGTGGTGGTGTTGCAGTTGTACACAGCAGTGGGTTTACCTTGGTGATGGTGTTGCAGTTGTACACAGCAGTGGGGTTACCTTGGGGATGGTGTTGCAGTTGTACACAGCAGTGGGTTTACCTTGGTGATGGTGTTGCAGTTGTACACAGCAGTGGGTTTACCTTGGTGATGGTGTTGCAGTTGTACACAGCAGTGGTTTTATATCATTGGCGGGAGCTGCCGCAAGTATAATGTTTGTCGCGACAAAACTTTTGTCAGGACAATGGTTTTGTTGTGACAAAACTTTTGTTGTGACAAAAATTATACTTGTGCCAGCTCCTGCCAATGATAGTTTTAGCCTTGTGACCTTAAGAGTTGTACATGGGCGTTTTAGCCTTGTGAAATTGTTGCAGTTGTACTCAGTGGTAGTTTTGTCCTTGTCATGTTGTTGCAGTTGTACTCAGCAGTAGTTTTGTCCTTGTTATGTTGTTGCAGTTGTATTCAGCAGTAGTTTTGTCCTTGTCATGTTGTTGCAGTTGTATTCAGCAGTAGTTTTGTCTTGTCATGTTGTTGCAGTTGTACTCAGCAGTAGTTTTGTCCTTGTCATGTTGTTGCAGTTGTATTCAGCAGTAGTTTTGTCCTTGTCATGTTGTTGCAGTTGTACTCAGCAGTAGTTTTGTCCTTGTCATGTTGTTGCAGTTGTACACGGCAGTAGTTTTGTCCTTGTCATGTTGTTGCAGTTGTACATGGCAGTAGTTTTGTCCTTGTCATGTTGTTGCAGTTGTACACCGCTGTTCGAGGCAAGATGGAGGAGATGCAACCTTGTCCGGGTTGAGTGCAGTTGCTACATGGCAGTAGTTTTGTCCTTGTCATGTTGTTGCAGTTGTACACCGCTGTTCGAGGCAAGATGGAGGAGATGCAACAACATAACATGTCCTGGATTGAGGTGCAGTTCCTGAAGAAGGCTGTGGACGTTCTGTGTCTCTGCCGTCAGACCCTCATGTACACCTACGTCTTTGCCTTCTACCTCCGCAAAAACAACCAGTCCATCATCTTTGAGGTCTGTATCAGCTACAGTTTTACTTGATTGCAGCTATGCCTCATTGTTTGACTACACCTCTGCATTCTTTCATCTGCTACAGAAACGAAACAAATCACCCAACTCAAAAGGAAAGTGAAGTAACTAAAATTAAAAAACAAGAGAAAAGCCTAGTTGAATAGTATATATATCATTTTTAGACAATATCTTCAGTTAAAACAGTAATCCCCTCCCGCCTCCCCACACACACACACACTTGGACAGACACACATACATACAAAGTAAGCATCAACATATTGTTTTGTCCCAGCAAGTATCAAATATGGAAAAGAAAATTTTGAAGATTTCTCAGAAGGGGTGAAGGGGGTTGTTAAAAAAAGAAGAGTGAAGAGCCTCATTGGAAGTGGATTACAACAGCATAAACCAGTAATCCCCTCCCGCCTCCCCACACACACACACACTTGGACAGACACACATACATATAAAGTAAGCATCAACATATTGTTTTGTCCCAGCAAGTATCAAATATGGAAAAGAAAATTTTGAAGATTTCTCAGAAGGGGTGAAGGGGGTTGTTAAAAAAAGAAGAGTGAAGAGCCTCATTGGAAGTGGATTACAACAGCATAAACCTGGTTTGCACAGGAGAGGAAAGTGGCTCTCTGTTTTTCTTTCTTTGCTAATTCATGTTAATGCTGTAATGAAAGAGTTGGTGGTGTGGGCCCTGATGGAACCAGTGCGTGTGTGTGTGGCAGGACAACCAGAAGGACTTGGAGAATGCAACGGAGCAGCTGTCGGAGTACCTGGAGAGGGACATCTCCTCTGACATGCTGCAGGACATCAAGCAGAAAGTGCAGGACAAGTACAGGTAGGCTGGCAGTCAGTGTATCGATGAATACTTGGTACAAACCCTCAGATACTTAGCCCAGAAAGTGCAGGACAAGTATAGGTAGGCTGGCAGTCAGCATATAGATGGATACTTGGTACAAAACCTCAAATACTTAGCACAGAAAGTGCAGGACAAGTACAGGTAGGCAGGCAGTCAGTGGATGGACATTACTTACAAAACCTCAAATACTTAGCACAGAAAGTGCAGGACAAGTACAGGTAGGCAGGCAGTCATTGGATGGACATTACTTACAAAACCTCAGATACTTAGCTCAGAAAGTGCAGGACAAGTGTAGGTAGGCTGGCAGTCAGTGTGTGGAATGGGTGCTGGGTACAAAACCTCAGATACTTAGCTCAGAAAGTGCAGGACAAGTGTAGGTAGGCTGGCAGTCAGTGTATGGAATGGGTGCTGGGTACAAAACCTCAGATACTTAGCACAGAAAGTGCAGGACAAGTATAGGTAGACAGGCAGGCAGTGGATGGATACTGGGTATAAAACCTCTGATACTTAGCACAGAAAGTGCAAGTATAGGTAGGTGGGCAGTAAGTGTATGGATGGGTGAATACTAGACCTGTACAAAACCTCGGATACTTAGCATAGAACTTGAATGCTTCAATTCTTCACTGCCCTCAGGACGTCATGTAATATCCATAGAAAATTAGTTCCTATTGCTTGACATCATGATGAGGTCCTACCTGAGTCAAGGGTTTTCACATGTGCTCCTGGAGAGTTGAGTTCTCAAAATCAGTGTATTTAGAAGGTTAGATGAACCCTTATTTGAGACTGGTGAGAAAGATATTGCAGCAGAAGTGTGTACAGTATGCCATTGCAGGGTGTCTGAATCAGGAAGTGCTCAAGCAGTCAGGGTGACTGGGAGATAAGCAGTCAGGGTGACTGGGAGATAAGCAGTCAGGGTGATTGGGAGATAAGCAGTCAGGGTGATTGGGAAATAAGCAGTCAGGGTGATTGGGAGATAAGCAGTCAGAGTGATCAGGAAATGCATGAACCTTGTGGGTGTTGTTTGCAGATACTGCGAGAGCCGCCGCAAGGTGTTGCTAGACCATGTGCATGAGGGCTATGAAAAAGATCTGTGGGAGTACCAGGATGCCCACTGCTGATGGAGGTGCTGGGGTGGGGAAGTGCTGTGCAACGGACAGCAGCGTGATTTGTGTACAGTGCTGAATGAATGTGTCAACTCCGTGCTCTCCTCTGCCAAGTTTTCTCTCCTGTCACTGACCAACCAGTTCCCGTAACTCCCTACAACAACAGCTTCCCCTGTCTGTGTTTCGTTATTCATTTTGTTTTTCACCCGCACGAAGAAAGGAGAATGTGAGCATGTAATGATCAGCGTTAGGCGGTCTGGTCTGGCCAGCCACGCGTGATGAGCACGTTAGAGTGTGATCTGCTTGAACACTGTAAGTCTGATGCTTTTCTTGGCATTAATAATACTTGCTAAGTGTTACCTGTTTGTTCAAGATCTAGTGACCTTGAGTGTCCTTGACGTCTGAAGCAGCATCAATCCAACTTGAAAGTTGATTTTCGTTGTTTTTGGTCAGTTCCTAACCAGTCAAGTTCAGACTGTGTGATAGTTATACAAAATGCAAACACATGTGGACTAGATTGTGAACATGGGTCATTCTTCATAACTGTGTACTAAAAGTGTGACTTCCATTACCAAAATCCAAAATGGCTGACAGGTGTGACCCACTCTGCATCAACAGTTTCTGAGCAGAATCACTGGGTTATCAAAGAAGACTAAGGATGTAACATTCTCAGATGCAAAAGAAGATGACTGAGAAACGATATGGCTGCAGAAAAAAATGGATATTTTAGTATAATAGGTAAAAATTGCACATTTCAGGGTGTCGATCATATCATGAAGCTGCATATTTATTGTGTTAAATTGAAAGTGTTTTGTCTTTGTAAATTTAAGCCATTTGTGAATGTTACACACAAGTAGACAAAAGCATCAAAATACTGGATTTGTTGAGTTGTATAGGCATAGGTATTATACCAGCCACATAGGTAAAGTTCATGTGCATGGCAGAGGGAGTAAAGGGGGGCTTAGCATTACTTTTATTTGACGTTTTGTTTCGATGTGCATGCAAAACTGAACATTATTTTTATAAAAGCTGATTTGGGTGGAGGGGGTGGTGGGGCGTTTGGATAGAATCTGCTTCTGTATCTGCCAGCAAAGTTGTGTGTGAGTGTGTGTGTGTGTGTGTGTGTGTTGATGTTTGTGTATTTTGTTGTGGTCAGCGTTTTGAGAAAAGAAGAAAGACAAGATAAACAAAACTGATTGTTTACTGTTAAAATTATGCAAGGGAGACAATGCAATGTCAGCTTTGTTTCTTGCTTTGTTTGAATGTGAGTCATCTGAGTGTTCACTTTTTCTTTTCTGGTACTGATATCCATACCAACGTGCTTTGTAGGAGTGTTCTTTGTTGCTTAGCCTGGGAGTGTGGTCATTTGTCAGGGGAATGAAGAGGTTTATTTTCCTTTATTTTCGGAGAAAAGTGTATGTAAAAAATAGAAAAAATTGAAAAGGAGAAGAAGAAAAAAGAGCAGAAGGAACAGTTTGGGATATAATTTATGGTAAGGAGAGATTAGAAGAAGGCTGAAAAACTTTGAGAAGTACAGTAGGTGAATGTTTGGAGTGTTCCATGTACATAGTCTTGTCAGGCTAAAATAAAACAAAGCCACAAGAATACAAACAATAGCACAACCAACAGCAACAGGCAATAAAGATGGGGAAAAAAGAAATACATCAGACGTGAAACAAAACAAAACAAAAAACTGGTCAGGTAACCTGGTCGGGTCAGCTTTATATGTTTGGTTTGTACCTTGTAAAAAAGTAATTTTTTTAGTAGCATGTTAGCCCATGTTACTTGAGATTATATAGAAAAACAAACATATTCGATATTGTATTTACTAAATTTTCTGAAAACAAACACAATTTGATAATATAAATATTAGTACCAAATTTTCTACTGACATAGACAGTGCATTCTCTTTTTTCTTTCTTTTTTGTTGATTTTGTATCTCTTTCGACCAAATGCCCTGAATCATTAATTTGAAGCGAATAATAAGTTGTGAGAAAGAACATTATTTAGTTCACTGAATTTTTTTAATGATATCTGTAGAAAGTTTGAAATAAAAATTGAAGTGTCCCATTTGTGTCTATAATTTTACGTAAAAAGGAAAATTGATCTAGCTTTGCCATTGTATTTTATATGTGAGTGTTTTGTTGTTGTTTTGTTGTGCTTTTTTTTTTTACTCCCATGAAAAAAGTTTCTATAATGATCAGTTTTAGGCTGTGCCACAGACTTGAACCTTTTTTTCTTGGGGGGGGGAACAATATGTCTATGGGTGATGTGTCAGGCTTTATATGATGCATATTTAACTGTAGCAGTTCGTACAGTAACTGTGAACTTGTTTCAAAGCCACAGTGTTACTTTTGAGAGTTAAAACAAGTTGTATTTCATCTCGAGTTCTAATCCGATCAAGTTCAAACTTTGTATGATTGCTAAAAAATACTTGGATTGGATCCATCATGTGGTGTTTGCATTCCAGAGAACTGATTGGTGGTTGTGACTCCAAAAAACATTGTTACTGAATATTACTATGAGTCTTGTTTTTTCTTCTGGAACACAGTTGAAGTGAAACTTTTCAAACTTTCCACCATTGTGACCTCTCTTGAACCCCACCCACCTGATCTTATTTTAAGGTCATGTGGGTGTTGTGAATGGTCAGGCTTCAAGTTGTACTTTCTCTGAGTATGTTCTGATCTGACTCATTTTAATCTCTGCAGGATTGTGGTATGCAGGGACAAGATCACCCAGGAAGTGCTTTTCACGACTTGGGCATGTGTTTTAGGGAAGTCATTTGTGTGTTCTGGACTGTGTTGCTACACATATGACATTGGCTAGACACTTTCTGAACACTGAGTTGTCAAATTTGGAAGGATAATACGCTCAATTAAGTTCCTAGCTATGCAGTCAAGGTTAGGTGTTGTGTGACTGTTGTGCATACTAGTATGTGGACATGATTGTGCATATAATGCTAAAAGTAGCTTTAGTGTTTATTTTGAAGGAAGAGATTGTGCATATAATGCTTGAAGCAGCTTTAGGGTTTATTTTGAAGGAAGAGATTGTGCACGTAGTGCTAAAAGTAAAACTAGCTTTAGTGTTTATTTTGAAGGAAGAGATTGTGCACATAATGCTAAAAGTAGCTTTTGTGTTTGTTTTTATTGAAGAGATTGTGCACATAATACTAGAAGTAGCTTTTGCTAGAAGTAGCTTTAGTGTTTATTTTGAAGGAAGAGATTGTGCACATAGTGCTAAAAGTAGCTTTAGTGTTTATATTGTCAGTCCTTCAGAAAACCAAATGTTGGCATTTTTTTTTCTGACATGTTCCACTGAGATCTTTGAAACTTCTTTATGGTAAATCTGTCATGCTTTACACATGTGTATGGTTGTAGCCATTTCAAGGTTACACATGATGAGTTTGAGAAATATAAAAGGTACCTCTCACGCTTTTGAATGTGAGTTGATGGAGTGTTTGCCCTTGTTTTTGTTTTCAAAAACAAAGTAATGTTATTACACAGTTGACTGAGTAACTGGGTTATGTGTGTGTAAGCATTTGTCATTAAAAAGAAAAAATAACTCTCAGTTATACCTTTTCACTGTTTGACATTGATTAAACAAACACCTGCTTTCCCACTGAAACGTTTTGAATGATGTTCAGGTCACACAGTAATTGACAAGTTATCATTTTGATATGAGTAGAAGTTCAAAATTGAAATAGGTCTGCTGGATAGTTTTGTGTTTGTATGTTTTTTTAAATCTTCCAACATGTTTTTGTTTTCTGAGCAAACTGGACTTTAAAACTTGATCATCAAGACTTTTTGCTTCAAATTTGGTAAAGTGTATGCTTTGACATTTTGGTTGAGACTTTAACTTGGATGTCCCATAAAAAAAAAAGCTGATTCTGTGTTTGATATTTTGAGATTATGTGACATTTAGAATAGCAATTTAGCCTGTGCTTTTTGAAGAGAATTATGAAATTGTTTTTGTCTGTTGACCCTTTTCCTTTTTTTTACCTTATTTTGTCCAAGATATGGTCAAACCACAATAACTTCAACAAGAAGAAAATGGAGTAGCTGACCATAGCCATTATTATGCAAAGTCTGTAGTGATGTGTTGTAACTGTCAGTATAAATTCACCAAATTATCAAAAGGATAGAAGAAGAAATTTGTGTTAAAAAAAATGTGTGCTTAATATGCTTGCCTATACACTTAGGTCAAGTCAGCATACTTTGACCATCACTCTCACGGCAGTTCAGCTAACTACTAAAGGCTCATTAATTTAAAAACAACATGTAAAAAGGACATCAGAGCAACGTCAAAAGCATTTAATTTGATAATGATAATCAGACAAAAAAGAAGTCCATAATACAAATTATCGCAGCCGAAAACATATCCCTCTTGCCCACCTCCCCTAAAACACCCACACACATACCCCTCACCCAGCCTTCATACACTGACCACTGCTGTCATCAATCAGACACACTGGCACATCGCTGGATCCATACACACCACTCAAACCTAATCAGACGGCTAGCCTAGCAGAACCATACAGAATGATTAAGACAGAGTCAGAGGGCTGATCATGCCCTGTCGAGGAATCGAACTGCAGTTTCTGCTTTTGTGAAATTGCTCAGAAGAAAATTGTGCCCGCTGAGCCCTGACCATATGCAGCATAACAGTTTTGCATGTAACCCTCACGTTGACAGAGGCTCACCACAAACCCGCTAGAAAAATACACACACATGCACCTATAACAAACAAAACAAACATTTTTGTCCCCATTGGATTGAGGGAAGAAAGGTCATAAAATCTAGGTTAGAGTCATAAAAACAAGGATTGGTCCTGGAAATGTATGCTTCCACACCAGGTTTCATAATTTCACTGTACTGAAAGCATGCCTGGTTTTCTTAGGTCTTGGGAGCTAATGCCAATTAAAATGATGCTTTGGGGGCTTGGATTTGGAAATCTCTCAACCTAAACTGCTGCAGACAGTATGTGAAAAACACCAGCGTGTAAATTTTGTTGTGGGGCTGTGTGTGTGTGTTTTTGTTTTGTTTTTTTCCTTCTTAAAAATCTTTCTCTTGATAATATATAATTATATGTGTATGTATGTATTTGTACAATGTAGGTCATTGTTGCATGTGAAGAAACATTGAAACATTAAAAGAAAAACTGCCCCCCAAATTGAAATGGCTGCAAAGGTAATATTTAACAAAGCAACCAGAAGCGAACCCAAACAAAAGAAAGAAAGACAAAAGAGAGGAGCTAGTTTGATTTTGAAGCTGCAGTTGTGTGTGACTATGTGACCCCAGTGCTTGGGATGAAGGCGTGACTCGGAATCCGCAATCTTCCTTTGGTCTGCAGCATTGACTGGCACTGAAGCTACAACCACTGGCCTCTCTCTCAGAGTCAGCTTTCTTTCATTTCCAAGTTTGCAGTAGTTGTGTGACACGAGATCCTTCCATGAGCCCTGTGGGTTCAGTAAAATGGTGCTTAAAGCTGGGGTTCCTTTGGAGAAGCAGACAAGCCATACTCCTCCTGGGTAAAGTGCCGCTGTATTACAGAGTCTGTGTCTTTGGCCGGCACAAAGTGATCTGTTAGCTGTGCTGTTTGGAGCTGCGTGATACAGCTTTCTCTACCATTCTCTAGCCTTCTGGTGGTGCAGTCCCTTCAGCACGTCCTGTAAAAAATGGTTGTTGGCAGCAGCTCAGCATTTTGGTTAGGAAGACTTGTCAGGTGAAAGGTTGCCATTAGACTGGCTAATCAAGTAGCAGTTCAGCATCCTGTTTATGACCTGTTCTGGCAAAAAGGGGTCTTGAGTTGATTTCACCTATCTGAAAGTTGATTTCACCAATTTGAAAGTATGAAATGGCATAAGATGCAACCAGCCGATGTGGTGTTTGAATCCAGGTTGTTTTGAAAATGCTGCTTGTTGAAGGGCAATTGGGTGGAGGACAGGGCCGCAGTTTCCTCATTTCTTTGCACTGTCAGCACAGCAACTTAACTTCAATGCCCAAGAACAGGTCTGATATAAATTATTCTGTACACACTGAATGCTTTACATCAAAATGTGAAGAACGCTTGTGTTGATGTAAAGAATCTCTTTTTTGGGGGGGGGGGGGGGGGGGGGGGGGGTCTCTGCGTTTAGTTTGAGAACAAATTCACTTACCAACTGCTTCATCAGCAGAAGTGGAGTCTGAAAAACTATTCTTTCTTTGCTGAGTTTGCAGTCTTCAACTGAAGATAGTTGAGGTTATGGTCAGTTGTGCTTCTTCTTTTTGTTTTCTTTGGACTTTGTCCCTGTTTTGAGTGAAGAATAAGCTTGATGGATCAAGTGTGTAAAATGTTTTAACCTCACATGTTGAAATGTGATGCTGTGTCAGTGTGTGTGTGTGATATACATATAAATATATATATAGAGATAATATTTAGAGTGAGTGTAAGGACGCTCATGACCGAACGTGTGCTCATGGCCGAATGATAATCGAGGATAGCACGAATGTGAAATATCAGATGTGTATTTAGATCTGATCTGTGTGTGTGTGTTGTGTGTGGTATGTCATTTTGAACACTTTAATATTTGCCTCTTCACTGCTGTCCTTGCATGCCCCTACAAATGCTAGCAGTGAAGCAAACATCTTTTGTCATGCTTACAAAAATAAACTCCTTTGGTCTTGCAAAAAATAAACTCTTTTCTTTTCATCTTGGATCTGGTGATGTATTGTATGTTGTGGCCGACCTGGTTGAGAGCATAACACTAGCATTTGTGTGTGCGAGTGGATCATCCTGGATGGGTTTGCTTTGCTGCATTATATATATATATATACACATATATATATCTTTTCTAATTGCGAATTAAAAACTAAAAGTCTTGTGCAGTTTGCTTGTGTGAGTGTTTGGTTTGTGTGGAGACTATGAGCAGCATGATACCGGAGTGGTGTGGACACTTCTGGGTGAGTGTTTGTGTGGAGACTATCAGTAGCATGATACTGGAGAGATGTGGATGCTTCTGGGTGGGACTGTAGTCGCCAGTTTGCTTGACACAGTGTCAAATTGCTATGGCTTCATGATGGCTACTGGAGACCTGTCAGTGGTCACTTGTATACCTTAAAATTCAGCAAGGATTTTTCAGATGTAGTGCATCATATAAACGGTGGCACGGTAATCTTAATTTAAATTTCATTGAATTATAAATAGTCGCTAAATGTTTTGCAATGATTACAGATGTAGAAAATGCCAGATTGTCACTTGCTGCTGTTGGAGCATTGTGCAGTTCAGAACTAGATGTTTTAAAATTCCCTGATTGTGCTCTTACCTTTGTGGTCTTAGAATGTGCGATTCATCTTGACTCACCCCAAGGTCACTTGATGCAGCTGACGAGATGAAATAACAATAGTTCAACTAATTTCGTTGACAATCGCTGACAAACAGTGTGGTGAGTCACCTGCATCGTAGAAGCTTCACAACAGCAACTATATACCATTACTCCCTGCTTCTGAGCAGACTGACTGCAATCTAGTCAAACGCGACTGAATGAATGAGTGTAGCTTCAGAATGGATATATTCAGAAAGTCACCAAAACATGGTTATAAACGTGTGCCATTTGGCAGTCTGTGTTTGTGACATGGTGAACTAGATTGGCGTGTGTAGTAAGACGTATCAAAAACATCAGTCAACCTTTTCCTGCTCTTTGTTGGTAAAGAGTGAATTAATAACACTTATAAGATTGACAAATTTGAAGTCTTCCCCCCAATTTTGTTTGTATTTATAAAAACATTTAGAGAAAATGTTTATTCAAATCATCCAAATGGAGGTATTTGCACATTTTTTACATTTCCATGCCAATGTGCATCTTTGCTTAGTGTTCCCTTTAAGAATGGTGTCACTACTTCAAGGGCCCCAGCATAATTTAAACGTTTACTTTGACATCTGAAGTTCTGACCCAGAGTAAGCAAAATGGCAACTACACTGCTTCACGGAGTTGTGTAATGTATGTATTTCCTTGGCTGGCCTTTTTTGGTGGTTGTTCTTTGTTTGCATTACTGTCGTTGAATGTTACACTGTTGTTGTCTTGTAAATAGTTTGGTTACACTGAGATATACCTGTTTACAATGTGAACCTGGTTTGTTTTATTTTGTTGAGAACTGCATGCCATTTGTTTACATGGGTTAATACTTTAATGTTTTGTTGTTGTTGGGGGGGGGGGGGGGGGGATTGTTTTTTGTTTTGTTTTTTTACTGTTTAGGTAAACTCTTGATCCTGCCATTTATACCTAGGTAGTTGGACATTACAGATACGTCCTCAGTGTTTGAGAGATAGATTTTGGAAACTTTCAGTGTCTGTTATTAACAAACCAAAACATGACTGAAAACATTGGCCTGTGTTTATTTTTGATTCCATTCCTCTGATAGGGCATGTGATGCTTCTTCGTTGGTGTCATCGCCCTCGTGTAACCACACCGGTTGACTGGGCATAAAACATCAAGTTACTTACGTACTGCTTGCTGTCAGGTCCCCTTTCATTCTAAGTTTTGGTCCAGCAATTTGATACTGAAAGTTTAAAGGAGACACGAGATGGGTGACTGAAATAAACAAACTTGATTGCTTTGGGCTGAATTGTGCACTTGGTGGAATTGTGCATCAATCTGTAGCTTCCCTGATTTGCTTTGGGCTGAACCGTATGCAAAGACTTGATTTCTTTTGTGGCTGTTGTCTCCTTTGTCTGCCGATATTTTTCACTTTGTCCCCCAAATGTCTGATGTCCCGTCCCGTCCCTGTCTGGAATCTCAGGGCTGTCATTTGATTCCTCTTTCCTATCTCCTCTCTCTTTTTTTTACCCTGCCTAGTCCTCTTGCTCTTTCTGTCTTGTCATTTTTCTGCTAACAGTCCATTCACTGACTTTTTTTCCAGAAAATTTCAAACCTTTTTTTTATGAAGAATAAGGCTTTTTTTGTATGGCTCTTGTCGCCAGTAGGTGGTCTGTGGAGCTTGCTGCCATGCACAGGTACTTGTCATTATGCATTCATAAAACTTTTGTCTTTTGTTAAAACTTTGTATTGTTTCTGCCCGTTCCTTTAAATCTGGTATTGATAAATCAGATGGAATGGTCAGCTATACCAGCTTGCTCTAACTTTATGTGCTCTTTTAACAGGGGTGATACTGAAGGGACTAACTCTTCAAAAGTTTGTGTATGTATTGTTTTGTTTTATGTTTGTGCAGGGATTGGTTTTGTGGACTGGCTTAAAAAACGGTTAACCCTTTTACTGCTATGATGTCAGTTGAAAACAACCACTAAATGCGCAAAATTTGAAATCCTTGGATATTTTTTTGAATGATTTTTTCTTCTTCATTTTTTCATTAGCGTGTAAATGGTTTTTCATAAAACGCACAGTATTGAAATAAGATTTGTTATAGGACCGGAAAATATACTGTTCGCAGGCATGTGCGTTTACTTTTCAGCCCAGAAATCTTAGGGGCTGGGGCAGTGGAGGGGTTAATATATATGAGAGGTTTTGAAGTGTGTGTTTGCTTATGACTGAGTTTGTCCTGAGTTGACCTGTGCGGTTGGTGGGATGTTAAAATCCAATTGCTAATGAACTAACTTCACTCTGTTAAACAACAAAGACTTGATTTCTTGCCCAGCTGTTGTCTCCTTTGTGTACCTGTATTTTTCATTTTGTGAAACAGTGTGAGCATGTAATGATCGATTGTGGCCTTCCGTTGGCTGTTCAGGCACGACAACGCTTTGCTGTTGTCGTCTTCATAAACACTGTAAATATGAAGGCTTTTTGCGTGACGAAACCCTAGTGATGATGGATCCTTATTTATTGGTAATACTTCCCATGGCCTTGGCTGTATTTTGAGGTCATTATGGCACGAAACAGTGGAAATCTAAATTGTTCTTCTTGGCCAGATCTTATCCAATCAAGTGTAAGATTATTAAATACTTGGTATTATTACACAATACTTTAAACATTTTTTATTAAATATTTGGTATTATGCAATACTTTAAATTTATTATTCATATTTATTATTTATTTTTAATGCTTAATTTAGGTACATATTCAAGGGAGTGGTCCGGTGGTCTTTCTCTTACTGGGCTCCAACTGCCTGGTACCACCATCCTGTTGCTGTCCGTCACACCTCTGTCAGTTCCTCCGTATCTTTCCTCAGAGACCTTTCTCTTTTCACAAAGCTTCTCTTCAGTCCCATTTCTCTGAGATACATGTGTGTTGCATTGTCAAAACAGGTGCATTTGAAGAACGGGTCAGCACTTAGGGTTTGTGCGGGTTAGGCACTCTGAGTACCCATTATTATTATTATGCATTATGCAGTCTGAGACTTCACAAGAACACATTCTCTTGAGGCTGGCTTTTCTTTGTTGGGGACTATTTAAGTGAGATCTTTCGAACTTTGCATTAATGTTATCTTCCCTCTGGCTTACACTTTCACCTTAGTTGAATTTTAGAGTCAAAGTGTCACAAAGAGAAAACTGAAAGGTTATTTTTTTATTTTTTTCTCTTCTTTTCGTTTTTCTTGATTATTAGTCTTGAAGTATTAATTCAGCAAAATAGTAAATACATTCAGTATTATACTTAAAATGGATCCAATCATGAGCAATAGTGCCAAAGAATCAAAACATGCTTTTAGTGCATAGTCAGCTGTCGTAATACAAGAATACAAGGAAGATTTCAGAATGTGTACGGAAAGGGGGTTTTGCCCTCGCTTATGTATTCGATTATTCTTACCAGATGTTTGTTTTTTAGAGAAATATCTGGCAGTAACCCATGTTTTTTTTTAAATATGCCAGTTTCTTTCAACAAAGAGATTACTTTTGGGGGTTATAATTTGCTTTGTTTCCATTTTTTATTAAATAAAAGTTCTATGCATTTTGTATATGACCACCTTTTCTTTTTTTTATAAATTTATTTTATTTTAATCATGTTTTTCTTTCAGGTTCTTCAAGGGAGACAATAGATGTCCATGGGTTTTGCTCAAGGGAGACAATAAGTTAACTTTCTCATTTTGAATGTGAGGCACCAGCAGCTGAACGATTTGCTCCTCTCCAGTTTGCACAGATAGTCAGGATAAGGGGGGTTATTTTGTTCTTCTTTTTGGGTGGGGGTGGGGGTACATATGCATTTTGAAGCATGCTCGTATGTTTGTGAATGTTGTTAAATCTAGAGCAAGATGTTTTTGTCTGCAGTTTTTTCTCTGATAAATGCTGCATCCAGATGGATAAACAGGGTTGTTTACCTTGGCTAAATTTTCATGGACAGTAGCGTTTTGAAGGAAGGGAAACAACTGCGCCGCGGCTTTGCACATTCCCTCGTGGTTGCCTGCCTTGGCATGTTCTGGTTTGTACTTCAAAAGAGTGCTGTCCGGTTTCACGAGTTGTCATAGTTCAGGAAATGTGTGAGAGTCGAGGTGGCCGTCCTGAGCCGTCCGTCCTAACGAGCCTTCTGGTTTCCGTGGACGTAAAGAATTACTGCACCGTGCTTCGGCATTGGTCACAACTTGTCCCTAATATCTCAACTGACATCTGAGGACATTAAGCATCACTTCATCATCATCATCTTCACGAGTTGCTTGATAGCGCACTGTCTTTTCCGTGTTCTTGTTGGTTTGAAATCCACAGACACACCTATGGAGGGTTTCTGAAACGCCACAGCCGATGTTGAGTGGTTCGGTGACCCCTGTACTTGGCATCTAGAGTTGCATTCTTGACACATGCAGCCTGTGGAGGTTGGTTACCTTACATAGTTTCAGTCAAGGACTTGCGTATTAGTTTTTATGCATATCTATGGTTTTAAAGGAATTGCCTAAACCAAAACACGCTAAAATCACGGCTTTGCTTGTGCAGTGTTTAAAAAGATAAAAGGAAACCGCGTGCGAGTGTGTTATGCTGAAGAAGAAAAAAATGAAAAAAAGAAGATTTTGAATGTTTGTGTGGAACCCGCAATCCTAGGTTCTGCACCATCGCTCATCGCTTAGATCTCACAGGTAAACGTTAAACCTTTGGGAAGAGTTCCACAAAGTAGCAGTAAACACCCCGTTGAAGCACTTCTTCAAAAGATGCTTCGTGCACTCTTCAGCAAGCAAATAACTGCGGCATTCGGAGAGCCGCGATGCGTAAAACAGTAATAGTGAATGAAATGATGAATGACTTTTTTCTTTTTTTCTTTTTTTTCTTTCTTTTTTCACAAGAACACCATGCTGGCAAACAGGCCCACTGCAATTCAACTAGGATGGTATCTGTGCGCTCGGAAAAGCACATATGCGCTTCGCCCCGTCTCAGGAGTTTCTTCCACGTTGCCTTTGAAACAGTTCCGCTGACTATGATGCTATCGTCTGATTGACGATGGACCTTTCTCGTCCTCTGAGCACACCTTTCTAACGCCTCTCTCCTCCAGGTGATTGATGATGTGATGTCCTTAGCTTTGTGCCCGCAGGTAGTGTCTCAAGCTCCTCAATACTTAAGCTCTTACGAGATGCGAGCCACTTGTGACAACTAATGTTCCCGCCAGTCTGTCTGCTCGGTCATTTCCCTGCAAATGACTCCGGCATGTCCAGGGCAGTACGCCCACAGGAGTCTTTGAAGGCGGTTGTCGAACATTGACACGTGCTTGTCTCGGCTTCCCATTCCACTTTTCACTATTTGTAGCACGCTAATTGAATTTTGAAGAGGAGGTTGGCATGGGTGGTCCACTATAAATTAAGGACCGGCACAAAAACCAATTGGTCAGAGTCGAGGTGGCCGTCCTGGGCTGTCCGTCCTAACGAGCCTTCTGGCTTCCGTGGACGTAAAGATTTATTGAACCATGCTTCGGTATTGGTCTTAGCTTGTCCCTAATATGTCAGCCGACATCCGAGGACATTAAGCATCACTTCATCATCAAAACCAATTGGGCCTTTCAGAGTCATGTGTTTTGCTGTTGATGTTTCCTCGTGTGCTGGTCAAGTTTTCTGTGGGTACTGTCCGCAGTGCTGGTCCTCGTGACTTCAAGATGATGATGATGAAGTGATGCTTAATGTCCTCAGATGTCAGTTGACATATTAGGGACAAGTTGTGACCAGTGCCGAAGCACGGTTCAATAATTCTTTACGTCCACGGAAACCAGAAGGTGACTTCAAGATCTTGGACACTGCCTTTAAAGGCGAAAAAACCCACAATTGATACCCGACAGCTAGTTTGTGGGCATGTGAGCTGTGCGATTCGTGTGAGGTGCTGCTGGTCTAGTGGTACATCATCACTCTTTTTCACCCTCGATTTCTAAGAGCAGAGGAGCTGTGTGAAAGTCGAGGTGGCCGTCCTGGGCTCCCCGTCCCTAATAAGCCTGAAGGTTTCTGTGGACGTAAAGCAACATTTAAATGAAAAACGAAAACTCAGTTGTTGTTTTTTTTTTCTATGTAAAGCGAAAAAACTAACAAGAGCGTGGAAATTTGCATATATGCACCGCACTGTGTACAAAAAGCGACACCTGTGCAAAACGGAGAAGTGCTCGTACAGGCAGAGTTTACCTTGGAGTTCACGTGAAGTAAGTAAGTAAACATGGTGCTGAACGTCCACGGAAACCATAAGACTGATCAGGGAAGGGGGTATGGAGGTGGGGGAAGAGGGAAATTATATACCTGACTTCTGCATTAAGATGGGCAGTGATGAGAGCCATTTTGATGTTTCATAATTGTGAGGACAAAGTCACAAGACAGTATCCACGGACCACAACTTCTGAAGTGAAAGGAATACCGAAGCAGATTCGAACGGAGGTCCCTCTGCTTACCAGCCTAACGCCTTACCGCTAGGCCAAACCGGCTCACGTTCACGTGAAGCTTAATGTCCACTTGTTATCTCAGTACGACCTGGCTACACTGCTCCACTAAACGTAGCGGTTGTACAATCTTTGCTTTCACTCTTGAGCTACTCGAGCGTAACGGTGGTGTTTGCAATCGCGTGGACACGGTGATGCGTGCAAGCCGTTTCCTTCCCGATACTGTTCCTTGTTAGCACGTGTAGGGTCTTTCCCGCCACAGGGTGAACTCTCCCTTTTACTCTGTTTACTTATAATTTCTTAAAAATAAATAACAAATAAATGTTTTGTTGTTGTTACTATTGTTCCGGTTGCTGTTATCCGCGCTTTGTTTATTTAGTATCCTATTTGGATTTTGTCTGCAGCAAAAGCCCGTCTTTTCCCAGTCTGGATTTCTCGCTCATTTAATCTGTCTCTGTCCCCCCCCCCCCCCCCCCCCACACACACACACACCTCTCTCTCTCTCCACGACTCGATGCTGGTTGTTTAAGTTTCTCGAAGTTGTGAATGTGACGTTTAATGTTTCAGCTTGAATGCAGACATTTGTGTTTGTTCCTTTGTGACTCATGATTTGCCTTAGAATTTATGTTGTTACGTTTGTGTCTGTTGTCAACGCTACACTGCTTTTCTTCGCCTCAACCCGAAAGATTTCGATTTTTAAAATATAACTCTTATTCTGTACTCAGTTAGCTTTCCAGTTCCTGTTACAGGATGTAAATGTGTTTGATTCCTTGTTCATTTTTTCCAGCATATAAAATGAATGTCAAACTATTGATAAGTGATGTGATATCACACTGATTTCGATGGTGGCAAAATTAAATTGTGTCAATTTGATAACTTCATGTATTTATACTGTTTTATGCTTGTGCCGGTTCAAATGACCTCTGTCTCTGTTTCTCTCTGTCTCTGTCTCTGTCAGTCTGTCTCACTCTCTCTTTCTCTCTCTCGATTGGGCGTTAAAAAGTAATTCTCTCTCTCTCCTCACTCTGTGTACACACACACGTACGCCTCTCTCAAACACACACACACACACACACACACACACACACACACACACACACACACACACAAACACACACACAGTCATACACACACACACACACACACGCACACACACAGAGTCACACACACAGACACACAACACACATAGTAACACACACACACACACACACACACACACACACATAGTAACACACACACACACACACACACACACACACACACCTACACACACACGCTACCACACACACACACACACACACACACACACACACACACACACACACACACAGAGTCACACACACACACACACACACACACACGCACACACACACACACACACGCGGGGGCAACAACATTAAAAACTTCTCTCGTGAGACTAAAACTCCTAAATGCCACAGGCCTGTGTTGCAGTGAGATGACAACAGTTCCAGAGCACGACCAAACGGCGCCACGCAAGACAAGCAGCACATTAAACCAAACCGCCTCGCCGATTTTTTTGATTTTTTTAACGGGAGACACGAAAACAACATAGTTCAACCAAAATTAGATACGCGACATAATAAATGCCGTTCTTTTGAAACTTTTATGTGTCATTCTTGTTTTTGTGTTGTTGTTTTTTCCTTTTCCTTTATTTCTTTTTATAGGGGAGATATAAAATCTGTAAATTAGACCTTATACAGTACTTAATAATAATAATAATAAATTAATAAATCTCCCCGAAGAAGGCCTGGGCCGAACTGAAGACATTTTAAGTCATCTTGTTCAGTGACTTCAGTTCTTTTGTTCTTTTCTCTTTTTTTCTTCTTTTCTGTGGATGTTCCATGGCGAGCCGTGCCTTTCTGTGCCGTACCAGGCCGTTGTCCTCGGGGACAAAGACCCTGGTTAAACACACACACACACACACACACACACACACACACACACACACACACACACACACACACACACACACACACACAACACCTCTGTACCGGCAAAGAAAAAAGAAAGAAAAGAAAAAAAGAGAGATAGAGAGAGAGAGGGAGGAAGAAGAAAGAGTTCCGTCTCGATTCAAACGATTTTGGTTTTATTTGAGCTGGCGTAACCAACGTGGGAGATTATAAAAGAAACCGCTGAAATAACTCCAGTGGTCTTACGAACTTTTTGCCACATGAACACCATCGGAGGTCTGTCGTGAAACCAACTATGGCACAGGTTGGGAGGAATATCATTGGCGGGAGCTGCCACAAGTATCATTTTTGTCGCGACAAATGCTTTGTTGCGACAAGCATACTTTTGTTGCAACAAAAGACGTCTTTTGTCGCGACAAAAGTAAGTTTGTCGCGACAAAATTATGCTTGTCGCGGCAAAAGTTTTGTCGCGACAAAAATATGTTTTTCGCGACAAAATATATGTTTGTCGCGACAAAAATGATACTTGTAGCAGCTCCCGCCAATGATAGAGGAACGATTTGGTAAACCAGTGCTGGGAGTGTGTGCTCAGCCTGGGAAAGGGGCCAGGGGTCGGTGCAGTGCCCGCGTGCCCGAGTGTGACTGAACTCCGTCCTGTGCTGCCCAGGTCCCGTCAGATGATGCCGGAGCACGCGCACGGAGATGCGTCAGCAATGGTGAAAAACTTTGTCAAGTTTCCGATCCCACCGCTCAGTGGCGGTTTTTCCCTCCCCTAAAATTCAGGTCTCGTAAAGTCAAGTCTTTTTTTCCCCTCCTCCTCCCCCCCCCCCCCCCCCCCCGCCCCACCCCCCACCCCAAACTTGCTCCTATCTGTCGTCTGTGTTACAATTGCTTTCGATTTCCCCCTGGTGTTTCGGAGGAAAAGAGGGGGTAATGGTGGTGGTGGTGGTGGGATGTTGGTGAAATGGCAAAAGCTGTTCACGCAATGAAATTTAGGAGGGAAAAAGCGAGAATTGATGGAAATCGTTGTTAATTAAATGAACAGTGGGCCGACGGCGGCTTGAAGGGCAAACAGTGATCATCCACCGCTAGACACGGCGAAGGAAAGTAGGAGGTGGCACTGGGCAAGGGGAGGGAGGGAGGGGGGGAAGGGAGGGGGAGGGGGGGGAACACAGGGGGTGGGGAGTTGTTGAGGGTGGGGGTGGGGGGGGGGGCAAGGTGGGAGCCAGGGGAGCGAAGAGAGAGTAGTAAAATGGAAATGAGTTGGAGCGGATGATTAAACGAAATCAGCGGAAGTGGGGACGAGGTGTGTCCACAGACAGACACTGTCACTCCCAACGTCCGCTGAGCTGCATGGGCTGGGTGTGTTGACACAGAAGAGAGAAGTAGCGGGTCGAGCGTCACCTGACCCTCCGTCGTATCAGGCGGAAGTGGAACGCATTTCTCCTCCTCATCAGGTCTTACTTAATTCCTGCGCTGAAAATTTCACCAGATCAGCGCGCTCTTTTGCGCTGGAAGTTTCACCGGGAGCAGGAGTCCGTGCGTTGGAAGTTTCAAACACCAGACCACGAGTCCTTCATGCGTTGGAAGTTTCACCGGATCAGGAGTCCTTCATGCGTTGGAAGTTTCATCCAATCACGAGTCCTTCATGCGTTGGAAGTTTCATCCAATCACGAGTCCTTCATGCGTTGGAAGTTTCATCCAATCAGGAGTCCTTCATGCGTTGGAAGTTTCACCAGACCACGAGTCCTTCATGCGTTGGAAGTTTCACCAGATCAGGAGTCCTTCATGCGTTGGAAGTTTCACCAGATCAGGAGTCTTTCATGCGTTTATAAATTTCACCTAATCACGAGTCTTTCATGGTAGGAAGTTTCACCAGATCATGAGTCCTTCATGGTGGGAAGTTTCAACAGATCAAGAGTCCTTCATGGTGGGAAGTTTCACCAGATCAAGAGTCCTTCATGGTGAGAAGTTTCACCTGATCAAGTGTCCTTCATGCGTTTATAAATTTCACCGAATCACGAGTCTTTCATGGTTGGAAGTTTCACCAGATCATGAGTCCTTCCTACGTTAGAAGTTTCACCAGACGTGACATGAGTCCTTCGTGCCTTAAAAGTTTCACCAGACGTGATACGAGTCGTTCATGCGTTGGAAGTTTCACCAGACGTGATACGAGTCATTCCTGCGTTAGAAGTTTCACCAGACATGACATGAGTCCTTCATGCGTTGGAAGTTTCACCAGACGTGATACGAGTCGTTCATGCGTTGGAAGTTTCACCAGACGTGACACGAGTCGTTCATGCGTTGGAAGTTTCACCAGACGTGACACGAGTCGTTCATGCGTTGGAAGTTTCACCAGACGCGATACGAGTCCTTCATGCGTTGGAAGTTTCACCAGACGTGATACGAGTCCTTCATGCGTTGGAAGTTTCACCAGACGTGATACGAATCGTTCATGCGTTGGAAGTTTCATCAGACGTGACATGAGTCCTTCACGCGTTGGAAGTTTCACCAGACGTGATACGAGTCCTTCACGCGTTGGAAGTTTCACCAGACGTGACACGAGTCCTTCATGCGTTGGAAGTTTCACCAGATCGTGAGTCCTTCATGCGTTGGAAGTTTCACCAGACGTGATACGAGTCGTTCATGCGTTGGAAGTTTCACCAGACGTGACATGAGTCCTTCATGCCTTAAAAGTTTCACCAGACGTGACACGAGGCCTTTATACGTTGGAAGTTTCAACAGACCTGACATGAGTCCTTCATGCCTTAAAATTTCACCAGACGTGATATGAGTCGTTCATGCGTTGGAAGTTTCACCAGACGTGATACGAGTCATTCCTGCGTTAGAAGTTTCACCATACGTGACACGAGTCCTTCACGCGTTGGAAGTTTCACCAGACGTGATACAAGTCGTTCACGCGTTGGAAGTTTCACCAGACGTGACACGAGCCCGTTCATGCGTTGGAAGTTTCACCAGATCGTGAGTCCTTCATGCGTTGGAAGTTTCACCAGACGTGATACGAGTCGTTCATGCGTTGGAAGTTTCACCAGACGTGATACGAGTCCTTCATGCATTGGAAGTTTCACCAGACGTGATACGAGTTCTTCATGCGTTGGAAGTTTCACCAGATCATGAGTCCTTCGTGCGTCGGCAATATCTCTGGAAGTACTATTCCGTTATGAGGTTTTCCGGCGTCGGAGGTATTACCAGATTACGAGACCTCTTTGCTTTTGAACCATCACCCAATTATGACGCCTTATTGTGCTGAAAGTTTCAACAGGCCTTTCTGTGTTTCACATGAAAGTATGACTGGGTCATCAGGCCTTCCTGTGTTGGAACATTTCGACTAGATCACCAGTTTGCGCTGGAAGACAGAGAGTGTACAGATAAGCCTTTACGGATTATGCCATGTTTTGTGCACCAGACCACAAGATGAATTTCATCTGGACGTTGAGGTCATCTCCAAATGTTTCTAACCTTCTGCGCTGGAAATGGAGTTTGTCATAAAATTAGCGAGTAGACACTTCCACATCAAAAGCAGAGTTCATCACCAAATTAGTGCCCACCCCCTTTCCTGTATCAGAACAAACTTCATCACCAAATCAAGTTAGTAGCCTCCACCCTCCACCCCCCCCAACACACACACACACACACACACACACACACACACACACACACACACACACACACACACACACACATACCTGCATTATAAGTAGAGTTCGTCACCAAATCAAATGACCCAACACTCATGAGTACATTTCTTTCCGGCACCAGCTCACTGGACCATTTTGTACTGAAATACCACCAAAGGAAGATTCCCTCCTGCATTTGACACAGAGTTCATCGCCGAAGGAGACTTCAGTTACGAGTAGAAATTAAACTACTGACCAACTAAAGCAATGCAACAGCTGCACCACGCCTTCTCCATTCCCCCCACCCCCACCTCGCCTTGAAAAACAACAATAACAGCAGCAAAAAACAGCACACACAAACACACACACACACGCGCGCGCACGCACGCAGCCACACAATTAAACTAACAAACTAAAAAAGTAATGCAACAGCTGCAACCCCCCCCCCCCACCCCTTTCACCGCCATCCCAATCCACCTCCCAAAAAAAAAAGAAAAAGAAACAGACATCACAAAAACAAACACCCCCCCCCCCCCTCAAACACACACACACACACAACAACAACAACAAATATAGCAACAATAACAACAACAAACAAACAAAAAGAGAAAGAAGAAAAGAAAAAAGGGAGAGAAGAAAAGAAAAGAAAGAAAATGCAGCCCCCCCCCCAAAAACAACAACAACACAACAACAACAACAACAAGAAGACAAGAACAACCCAAACAAAAACAAACAAACAAAACAAAAACAAACAAAAAACGCACACACACAAAAAGGAACAAACTAACCCAGACTGCGTAGACATTAAGCACTAACTAACCAGCTAAAACAGCGAGACAGCTAACCCTTTTCTGCCCTTCAACCCCAACCGCAATTCCACACCCAGTCCAAAA
>JABMCL010001067.1:1167500-1170000 GCA_018857735.1 Alviniconcha marisindica | reverse complement strand
TTAGAGCTGTCTCCGCTGCTGCTGGTAGTCCAGCAACGGGCATTCTGAAGCGTGTAACTAATCAAACAGTTGCCAGCAATTTCAATGTCCGCCCTGCAGGTTGGAGAGAGAGAGAGAGAGAGAGAGTCACACACACACACACACACACACACACACACACACCACACACAGGCGCGCGCGCGCACAAATACACACAGATACAGAGACAGAGACAGACAGACAGATAGACAGAGACAGAGAGAATCAGAGACAGACAGACAGACGAACAGAGAGACAAAGAGAGCGTGTACACACACACACACACACACACACACACACACACACACACACACACACACACACCTACCTACACACACACACACACACACACACACACACACAAAGAGACTGGATTTTAACGTCCTATAAACAGCATGGGGCCATGTCAGGAGAGCGAAAGAGAGAGGGAGAGTAATGAAACAATTAACACACACACACACACACACACACACACACACACACACACACACACACACACACACCTACACACGCACGCACGCACACACACACACACACACACACACACACACACACACACACACACACGCACACACACACACACACGCGCGCGCGCGCGCGCTCTCTCTCTCTCTCGATCGTCTTCCATAAAATGCAATAGATCAAACTACAGCGACCCCGTTAAGCCAGTTTCCGTCTTCCAAACTTAAATTAACCCATTATGACCCCCTTAACCATCTGCTGCCACCACCAGACAACGCCAGCGGCACTTAGCGGCGTACGCGGCAACTACGCCCTTTGTTCAATGCCTGTGACATTACGCTAATCTCAAAGTCAAATAGCCCAGGACAAGAGGTCTCACACAGTTCCACGGCCAATGTGCCCATAACATTACGATTTATGCCAGTCTGGTCGGGACACGCAGGATATGAATTCTTTGCTCTGCAAAATGAGAACCACACGAATAAACGAAGCAGCCAAAATAGGATTAAAGTACCATCACTGTCTAAAGCTGCTGTAATGTTCTCGCGGTGTGTGTCTTTGTAGTAACATTTGATAGAATTCGGTTCAATTCTACAGGCTGTAGAGACCTTTGGTGAGATCAGTGTGCTGTCAAGGTTTTCAAGGTTTTATTCAGCTTTTGGCCCCTGGGGGCTAGAAAGCGAAGTTACATTCGCACACGACATTCCTTATCAACAAGTACATGAGTTCTACTTATAAATAACTGTCACACTTTATATATATATATATATAAGAAAAAAATAAATGCTCAACCACAAATCAAAGTTGTTATAAATATGTAAGGCGTAAAGATTAAGTATTTCTTTTTTTCATTGTGTTTCGTTATTGGCTTAATCCAAATAACTGAGAAATATAACTAATAAATTTAGCAAGCTTGACAGTCTTAGATTTTGACATCATATTCATGAGACTGAAGGGCTTGTTCATGTAGTGGAACGCACTACTGTTGGCCTCAGTTCGTTTCATTTCTGTTCAGATGAAAATCAAGATGGTATCTATACGTTCAGGGAAGCCCATATGCGATCCACCCGTCGCTCAGAAGTTTCCCCAACGTTGCTTTTAAAACTGCTTGAAGTGGGATTCGAACCCACCACCTGTCAACCTCCGAGACCAGTGCCGTACGTACTACTCGGTCAAGCAGTTATATACACACACTCCTTCGAACCAGACAATAGTGATTTGGACTTGGGACCAAATTCTGTATAATTTGTATGGCCAGTGGCAAGACAAAAACTTCGAACAAGACAATACTGATTTGGATTTGGGACCAAAATCTATGTAATTTGTATGGTCAATGGCAAGACAAAAACTTCGAACCGGACAATACTGATTTGGATTTGGGACCAAAATCTATGTAATTTGTATGGCCAGTGGCAAGACAAAAACTTCGAACCGGACAATACTGATTTGGATTTGGGACCAAAATCTATGTAATTTGTATGGCCAGTGGCAAGACAAAAACTTCGAACCGGACAATACTGATTTGGATTTGGGACCAAAATCTATGTAATTTGTATGGCCAGTGGCAAGACAAAAACTTCGAACCGGACAATACTGATTTGGATTTGGGACCAAAATCTATATAAATTGTATTGTAAGTGGCAAGACAAAAACAAACTTCGAACCAGACAATACTGATCTGGAACTGGGACCAAAAGTCTATATAATATAATAAACTGTATTGTCAGTGGCAAGACAAAAACGAGCCAACAAATACCAGACGAAACGTGACGTCAACTGGCTCAGTGACACCGTGACTCAACCAGCCCTCCGGCTGCAGGAGTGACGTAACCGGAAGGCGTGATGATCAGGTTGGGCGCGTGCGCAGAGGCGGTCAGAGAGTGGAGAGGCGGCCCCGACGTGATGTATGGAGCGTGGTGTCGGTGTACGTCAGCGTTTACAGCCCTGGGGCCGGGCACAGCCTGCCCCGGTCACACGCCACGCTGCCACCTTAGCGACGGGGATCAGTTTTAGGTGATTA
>JABMCL010001067.1:1147500-1152500 GCA_018857735.1 Alviniconcha marisindica | reverse complement strand
CAATTAGAGCGTGACAGTCATCTTTACCCCAGTGCCGGCTTGTAGGTGTCAGTCTCTCTGGACCGAGTTCCCAAAGCATATGGCAACCGCAGATGGCCGTCTTGACAACAGGTCCAAGATGTCTAGATCTGTTAGTCTCTCTGGACCGAGTTCCCAAAGCACCCGACAACGTTGAATGACCATCTTGACAACACGTCCAAGATATCTAGGTCTGTCAGTGTCTCTGGACAGAGTTCCCAAAGCACCCGACAACGGTGAATGACCATCTTGACAACACGTCCAAGATAACTAGGTCTGTCAGTCTCTCTGGACCGAGTTCCCAAAGCACCTGACAACGGCGGATGACCTTTTCCACCCACTGGTCCGAGTTGTAATAAGTCCATCAGTTTCTCTGAACCCAGTTCTCAAAGCACATAACAGCGGTTAACTCTTGGACTTTGATGTCCCGTCAACCGCACAGGGTCACTTCAGGACGAATCACACGTACACATACTCCATGCCAGTTCGAAACACCAGTCACCAAAACAAATAAAAAGCTGGCTCAGAGTTCTACACGCAACACAGTCAATAACAAACTCAACCAAGCCAAAACAGTCAAAACATAGCACACCCCAATATTTACCTTTCATTTTTTGCAGCTGAAAAAGATACTGCCAGATGGATCCCTTGAGATATATTTAGTACAATACTAAAATACAACTATCAAATCATAAGTATGTTTAAGTCAATGTTATGCTGCACAACAACACATGCTTTCTATCTCACAGACACTCACCACGGGAACCTGTGAGTACGGTGACCTGCGTGATTTCGGGGGTCCACACGGGAAACTGCGTTGGCCAAATCAAACGCAGGTGAAAAATAGGGAAAGGTTCTGGAAAAAATGAAGGTGAATGGACCGGTTCGATAGACATTAAGACAAAGAAGAAATTCCTGGCAGTAAGCAAAGCATGCTTGGCTATATTCTGACCTACTCGAGGCTTTAAAGGAAGCTGGAGAACACTTGTCAGCTCTGACAGTTCTCCACACAGGGAAGCTTAATTTCTGCGTCCGCTGTATCCCACTGCAGGAAGGCCGAGTTGTATTGTTGTGTCAGTCTCTCTGAACACAATACCCGAAAACACCCACAACGGCGAATGACCACCTTCATCACAGGGCCGAGATGTGTATTTGTGTCAACCTCTCTGAATCCAACACCCCAAAACAGGTAGGCTGAGATGTGTAGTGTGTCAACCTCTCTGAATCCAACACCCCAAAACAGGTAGGCCGAGATGTGTATTTGTGTCAACCTCTCTGAACCCAACACCCCAAAACAGGTAGGCTGAGATGTGTAGGTGTGTCAACCTCTCTGAACCCAACACCCCAAAACAGGTAGGCTGAGATGTGTAGGTGTGTCAACCTCTCTGAACCCAAAACCCCAAAACAGGTAGGCTGAGATGTGTAGGTGTGTCAACCTCTCTGAACCCAAAACCCCAAAACAGGTAGGCTGAGATGTGTAGGTGTGTCAACCTCTCTGAACCCAACACCCCAAAACAGGTAGGCTGAGATGTGTAGGTGTGTCAACCTCTTTGAACCCAATACCTCAAGACACCCGACAACAGCGAATGACCACCTCACAGGGCAGTGATGTAGAGATGTGTCAGCCTCTCTGAACCCAACACCTCGAAACACGTAGACCGAGATACATAGGTGTGTCAACCTATCTGAACGCAACACCTCAAAACACCCGACAACGGCGAATGACCACCTTTATCACAGGGCCAAGATGTACGGGTGGTGTCTACCCAACACCTCAAAACACCCGACAACGGCGAATGACCACCTCACAGGTGTGTTAACCTCTCTGAACCCAACACCTCAAAACACCCGACAACGGCGATTGACCACCTTTATCACAGGGCCGAGAGGTATAGGTGTGTCCACCTCTCTGAAGCCAACACCTCAAAACACGTAGGCCGAGATGTGTAGGTGTGTCAACCTCTTTGAACCCAATACCTCAGAACACCCGACAACGGCGATTGACCACCTTCATCACAGGGCAGTGATGTAGAGGTGTGTCAGCCTCTCTGAAGCCAACACCTCAAAACACGTAGGCCGAGATACATAGGAGTGTCAACCTCTTTGAACCCAATACCTCAGATTACCCGACAACGGCGATTGACCACCTTCATCACAGGGCCACGATGTATGGGTGTGTCAAACCAACACCTCAAAACACGCGACAACGGCCAATGACCACTTTCATCACAGGGCCAAGATGTATGGGTGTGTCAGCTCTCTAACCTCAAAACACCCACAACGGCAATGACCATTTTCATCACAGGGCCAAGAGTATGGGTGTGTCAACCCAACACCTCAAAACACCCGACGACAACGGATGGCCACCTTCATCACAGGGCCAAGATGTATGGGTGTGTCAACCCAACACCTCAAAACGCCCGACAACAGCGGATGGCCACCTTCATCACAGGGCCAGGTTGTATGGGTGTGTCAACCCAACACCTCAAAACACCCGACAACAGCGAATGGCCACCTTCATCACAGGGCCACGATGTATGGGTGTGTCAACCCAACACCTCAAAACACGCGACAACGGCCAATGACCACCTTCATCACAGGGCAGTCATGCAGAGATGTGTCAGCCTCTCTAGACCTCAAAACACCCAACAACGGCCAATGACCATTTTCATCACAGAGCCAAGATGTATGGGTGTGTCAACCCAACACCTCAAAACACCCGACAACAACGGATGGCCACCTTCATCACAGGGCCAAGATGTATAGGTGTGTCAACCCAACACCTCAAAACGCCCGACAACAACGGATGGCCACCTTCATCACAGGACCGACCCGTCCGTCAGTCAGCCTCACGTTGCATCACGCGGGAATTGCGCTAGCAGAGCCACAAATGACAGACACCTGTACCTGTTTTGCCGAGCGGCTAATTCTCCGTGGCCCGTGTCACTGGCACCGTGGCACTCTCGTAGGCAGCGTGTCAGCAGCCCATCTCTTCCGGGCTACGGAGGCAGGGCAGCCTGAAAGCCATTAACACCTCGCCAGTTTTCTCAGGTGTTCCCCCTTTTACCTGCACTTCTCTCAACGACCGCCACCTGCGTCTCTCAGCGTTGGCATAACTGGCAGCGACGGTGGTGGTGTGGTTACAGGCCGTGTCTGTATCAGTCAGCTTATTTTCGGCTACAATGTTTGACTGTGGAATCGTAGTGGCTCTGAGCGAAGGCCAAAATACACAGAAAGGAACTAGGCTACTCCAAAAGCAAATAGCCTTGTCAAAAAGGAACTGGGCTTCTCGAAAAGGAAGCAGCCTTCTCAAAAAGGAACTAGGCTTCTCAAAAAGGAAGTATAGCCTTTTCAAAAAGGAGATAGGCTCTGAAAAAGGAACTATAGCGTATCGAAAAGGAACTAGCTTCTTGAACGTCTGCTCTGAAAATACGTCTCTTTAACGCGTATCAATCTTATATCTCAGCCCTGTTTGACTTGATACATGTGTGAGTGTGTGTGTGTGTGTGTGTGTGTGTGTGTGTGTGTGTGTGTGTGTGTGTGTGTGTGTGTGTGTGTGTGTGTGTGTGTGGTGTGTGGTGGTGGTGTCGTGGTGCGTGCGTGCGTGCGTGTGTGTGTGTGTGGTGCGTGTGTGTGTGTGTGTGTGTGTGTGTGTGTGTTGCGTGCGTACTTTCGTGCGTTGCGTGCGTGTGTTTGTGTGTGTGTGTGTGTGTGTGTGTGTGTGTGTGTGTGTGTGTGTGTGTGTGTGTGTGTGTGTGTGTGTGTTGTGTGTGTGTGATGTTACGATCGGACTAAACCCCTAAAAGAAAAAAAGAAAATTCAAGCACAGATAACTGCCAGCATACAGGAAATACTAAAATCAAAACATGCAAAAGGTTAGAACTGAGTGCTGTTTATTTAGATGAAACAAAACAGTGTAAACTTTCGGAAATCAGCATTTCTACAGCGAAGAAGGGAGAAAGAGTCAGACCCAGGGCGCAGTCAGACCTGGTCTGTTAGTCCTCCTCCTCTTCCTCCTAAAATGTGACGACAGCGAAACATGCGCACGTGTCTGCATCCATTCCATTGTTTCAGAAACTGCTAGTCTTCTTATATATATTATATATATATATATAATATATATATATATATATATATATATATATATATATATATATATATATGCCTTTCACCAGTTGGAAAATAAATCAGTACTAAATCAGACTGTGTTTTTTCCGACGCTGTAATACAGTTTTTTGCTTGCGATTTGATTACATTCGTTCTCCCTGATGTGGTTCCAGAATGTGTGATTTAAAACAGTGTTTGTTCTGATATGACCCTATAGTGTTTGTTGACAGGACGTTCAAATCCAAAACCTAACGAAGTAACTCGCTATACTGTGCAAACCCCGAGTGTGTTTTTAATACATTAAGCAACAGTGCATGAGGGCAGCTTTCATTTCACCGCTATCAGCTCAGTGTACGGTAGGCACTCTATAAACATCCCGCATTAGCATGAAAGAATCAATAATAATAATATGTATAAAACGCAAAATCTTGTCCGTGGAGACTACGCTAAGTGCACACACACACACACACACACACACACACACACACACACACACACACACACACACACACACACACCCACCGCTTCAAAATAATAAAAAATAAAAAACAATCTTAATAATAATAATAATAATAATAATAATAAAGCATTTGTCCGTATATCTAATGCCACCACGCACACACACACAACACACACACACACACACACACAATAAATACCACTCAATATAATAATAATATATAAAACGCAAAATCTTGTCCGTAGTATCCTAAGTGCACACACACACACACACACACACACACACACACACACACACACACACACACACACACACACACACACACCTTCAATAATAATAATTAAAATAATAATATAATAATATAAAACGCAAAATCTTGTCCGTAGTATCCTAAGTGCACACACACAACACAACA
>JABMCL010001067.1:1140000-1142500 GCA_018857735.1 Alviniconcha marisindica | reverse complement strand
TGAAATGACCTATGTCCGTTACTTGGTTTATGTGTGCTCTATTGGGCGATTCAGCGAAGATGGTTTGCTAGAGTGAATGCGCTTTGTAATCTTTCGCGCAAGAAGTCGCGAGAGGTCGCAGCGCACTTCCGGGCCGATTTCTGAGTAGGCGTTGCTTCATGCTGTGTATAACAGTGGAAGTTGAACCTAGAATTGCGAAGCAGTACAAATGCCAATACTGTTGCAGTTGCAAAAATTACCGTGGAAAGGGGATGGAGGGCGGAAAAAAAGTGTTTTTGCGTCGTTTTATGGCTGACCAGAAGATCGCGAGTTCGTAGAAAAAATGCGTTTCGGGGCATCTTATAGCACGAGCAACAAGTTATTGCTTATTTCCAGACACATTATGACTACGGGCCTCCAAAAATGCCTTTAAAGTTGGCAGTGTAAATTCGCAAATTCACTGTCACCGCCTACCAGTGTGAAGAAAGTACGCACCGGAAGTAAAAGCAGCCAAGGGACTTAAGCGATGCCAGGCAAAAGTCAAGGGAGTTAACAACCCCGCCTGAATCGCCCAATAGCACCATTCTTTACTCACATTTTCTTTCTTTACATGGTGCTTAAATGTCCACAGAAGCCACAAGGCTTATTAGGGACGGGGCGGTTCGGGGGGGCGTGGGGGGGTGGAGGGGGGGGGGGGGGGCATGAATAGCTCGTCCGCGCTCTCCGACCGGAAGACCGAAGAGACCGTCATGCAGCCACCGCCAAAACAACAATGTTAAGGAAGTGGGAAGACAGTGTCCGAAACAACAGTTGAGGAATAACCGAAGCACTGAAGCAAATGACTGTCCAACTCTCTATGAGATCCCAGTTCCACTTCCCTCCTCTTGATCTCTCCTAGATCCTGGGCTGTCTTGAGGGTCCGGCTCCACCTCCACCTCCCTGTTCTTCATCTAGTAAGTAAACATGTTGCAGAAGCGAGGTGGTGATGTGGGATGGGGATGGGGGGGGGGGGGGGGGGGCGGGGGGGGGGGGGGGGGGGGGAGTGAAGGTTCGACCGCACGCTCCGACCCGGAAGACCGAGGAGGCCGTGGACCACTGCCAGAACAACAACTATGTTGAGGCAGTGGGGACTGACCTTGCCATTAGTCTCGGTACTACGCAATTGCTGTTTCAACTGCTGTGCGGAGCAGAGTCACAAGGACAATGTCCGTAGCACTGCTGTTGGGTAACAACTGAAGCAAAAGACAAGTCCAACTTTCTGAGCCCAGCCCCACCTTCTTGATCATGATCTCTTCTGGGCTCTCTTGAGGGTCCAGCACCACCTCCCTGCTCTTGATCTCGCCTGGACCCGCAAATGAAAGTTTAACTTCTTCGTGAGAGTCCAGCTCACCTCCCTCCTCTTGATCTCGCCTACACGGCCCTTGGTCTGATGGTGGTTGGTGATAAAGGCTATTGATCTCAGTAAACATGGTGCTTAACGTCCACAGAAACCGTAAGGCTTATTAGGGACGGGGAGAATGTGGGGAAGGGGGTATGGAGGTGAGGGAAGAGGGAGAGTATATACCTATCGCCACACTGTCACCACCAGAATGACCTGCATTAAGATGGGCAGCGATGAGAGCCATTTTAATGTTTCATTAATTGTGAAGGACAAAGTGGCAAGACCGTGTCCACAAACCACAACTTGATCTCGCCTGGACCCTGCTTTTATACTCCACAAGCTACGATACGCAGTACTAACGTCTTCTGCAGCAGACCGCCGAACAACCAAGCTGATTTCTGCCCAGAGTTTGGCACTTGATTCACCCCCTCCTACCCCTCCCTCCCCCCCCCCTCCCCCACACCCCTCCCCGCACTCCCCAACCTCTTCCACCCAAAAAGCTTACTAGGTTCCTCTCACTGTGTCAGTATCTGTCTTGCTTTCTCTCCATTTCCCCCAACGCACCGGCTCCAAATAATGCAATTATTTGCATTGTGCTGTCGACACTAACAAGCGGCTACAGGCCAGCGAGACTGCAGTTGTCTCGGATCGCCTTCTGATTTGTATGTGCTTTTTCACCGCTAGGGCCCGTAAAATCAGGGCCGACAAACACGGGCCACGACGTTAATTCTCTCCCTTTGTTTTATCGCCCCTTATTGAGTTACAGCGCTAGCCGGGCAAGGCGAGGTGCGAAATCAATCAGTTCTCTCCCCTGAAACGAACTTGTCTTCGCTCTACCGTTTTATGGCGTCGTGAAGTGTGCGTGCGTGCGTGCGTGTGTGTGTGTGTGTGTGTGTGTGTGTGTGTGTGTGTGTGTGTGTGTGTGTGTGTGTGTGTGTGTGTGTGTGTGTGTGTGTGTGCGTGCGTGCGCGCGCGCGCGCGCGCGTGTGTGGTGTGTGTGTGTGTGTGTGTGTGTGTGTGTGTGTGTGTGTGTGTGTGTGTGAACTGAATATAGAACCAAGTGGAAATCTCAAAATAAAATCCTAGGAATTAGTTTATTAGATTTTTATTTCGATCTCTTTTGCTTTTTGGACAAAACGT
>JABMCL010001067.1:1112500-1130000 GCA_018857735.1 Alviniconcha marisindica | reverse complement strand
AGAAGAAGAAGAGGAAGAAACAAAAAAAAAAACGAAAAACAAAACAACAACAACAACACAGCAACAAACAAACAACAAAAACAAACAAACAACAACAACAACAAAACAAGCGAGAACAAAAAAGACTGTAACAGGAAGACATGACGCAGACGAAATGGAACCTTGAAACTTGCTTTTTGGTGAGCATCGGGTGGCACAAGACACGTCCCAGGTCTGTACTTTTTATCCCGACACATCGGTTACTGGAGAACTTCGAGTCGAGAGAGAGGGCAGGGAGAAAAGAGAGAGAGAGAGAGAGAGAGAGAGAGAGAGAGAGAGAGAGAGGGGAGAGAGAGGGGAAAAAACTCGAAAATTTTTTTTTTCAAACTGTAGTTTGGGTTAATTTAGATCTGTCACAACTAGGCCTTGCTAAACTCTGATTAAGTAAAAAAATGGGAGAAAAAAACAAACAAACAACAAAACAAAAAAAAACAAAAAAACAACAACCAACAACAAAAAAAAATAACCCCCAAAAAAAAAAAAAAAAAAAAGAAGAAGAAAAACCCAAAAAACAAAAAAAAAAAAAAAAAAAAAAAAACAAACCCAAAAAAAAACAAAAACAATAAAAAAAATAAAATATAATACTCCACTTTTAATAGTAAAAAACATACGGGAACAGAAAAATCTTGAAAATATTTTGAAATGACAATGAAAAATAGAGGTATACATAGCAAAAAAATGTGTTGACAATCTCGCAATTTTTTGTAAATCACGAAAACATAACTGGGCGGGGTCAAAAACGGGAAAAACAATAAAAACAAAAAAGTATGGGATCAGATCATAAATCACGGTAGGTGTTTAATAATTCAAGGAAATCCGCATTCATTCACACACAGCCCACACACAAAACAACACCCCAAAAACACACACACACACAAAACCCACACACACACCCCCACACACACACACCCCCCCAAAACCCCAAAGAAAAAAAACAAACCCCAAAATAAACAGAGGGGGTAGCATTAATAATTTGCTTTTCAGTGATGTGATAAACAATGATCGGCATCTGTGCAAAAACCGGGTCCGAGTAAAAGATGGGGTGGGTGGGGGGGGGGGGGGGGGGGGGGTGGGGGGGGCGGGGGGGGGGGGGTCAAAGCTGTTTATACGGTTGTGTTAAGGTGCTCACGGAGGTTGAGGAGTGACATGACCTGAGGTGCACTGGAAGACTATTCCAAAACAGGCCCCGAAAAGGCCATGCTTGTTTTGAATAATCTTTCTTGGTTTGGTAAGGGAGGTTTTGTTTCTGGAGCTAGAGTGGGGAGCTTTGTACAAGCTAGATATTTACACTGGGGCATTGTTGGAAGGCCCTTTCATAAAAACACCTTGTGTAGCCAGTTTTTTGTGAAGGCTAATATTTCCCATCTTATTTATTTTGGCAGTGGTTAGATTTTTATCTGAAGGATTACTTTTCCCGGTCTTCTTAGTAGGAATTTAACGTTTTTTGAGAGATCACTACAGCCGCCCCACACTACGGATCGTATCAATGTGGGTTTAATGTGGGCATTGAAGAAAAGCTTTAAAGTATCAGTGTCAAAATGTACTTTAGTTTAGATAAAGGAAGACAGTTAGAAAGTGTTTTACGGTGTCGTATGTGTATTCCACCGAAATGTGTTGTCTATAATCATTCCTAAAAGTCGGTGTTCTGCCATTTTTAAATTTTCACCCCATGTAGTAACAGATCAAGTATACAGGTAACAGCTGATGCTTCTGCCTTGTAGCGATTGTCATAGAATGGGTTTTCTTTCGATTGATTACCATAAAAGTATTGTCGCACCAACATGAGACCTGGTCTAAGCTTTCCTGTAAGGTGTGTTCTACCTGCATAATCTTTTCCGGATGTGTAGAGTGTTGTGTCATCTGCTAACATTCGCAAGCAACAGAAATATTTGTTGCTTGCAATGGTAGGTCTTGATAAAAATACTAAACAGAATAGGCCCTAGACAGATCCTTGTGGTACCCCAAACTTTACAGAGCCTTCAGAAGAATATGAGCTATGGAGGAACACACGTTGCGTTCTGCCTTCAAGATACGATTTGAAAAAACGGTAGAGAACTTGTATTTTGAAGGTAGCGTTCAAGCTTGTACATCATGATATTGTGATCCACGAGGTCAAAGGCCTTTTTTATGTCTAGGAATATCACGCCAGACACCTCAGATCTGTTCATCGCTGTCAGCCAAGAATGTGTCAAGCCGTACTAAGGCGGTATTGCAAGAGTGTTTACATCGAAAACCAGACTGGAAGGGGTGAACGAGTAGGTGTTTTTCTAATTAATCATTTAACTGCACATGCACATGCCTTTCGATGAGTTTGGACAGGACAGATAACAGTGATATTGATCTGTAATCAGACAAATTTGTCTTGTCGCGAGTTTTTGGCAATGGGATCGCTTTTGCTCTCTTAACCTCATATGGATAATGGTTTTTCTCGATGCATAGATTAAAAATGTAAGTAAGTGAGTCTGTTATGAAGGTAGTGACAATTTAAGTAAGTGGTTACTAATGCCATCGGGTTCAGAGGACTTTTCGTTATCCAATTTGGATATGTATTTACCGAGTTCTGGAATGGAAATAATTATTATATGGGATGATAAATGGCTCCTGCCCTCGTGTTTTTCACTCACAAAATTCATGTAGAATATTTGAGCATTCAGAGTCATATACATCATCCGATCGTGGTTTTGCCAAAGATTCTGCCACTGAAAGGAAGTGATTATTGAATTTATCAGCCATTAGCTTCTTTGAGAGAGAGAGAGAGAGAGAGAGAGAGAGAGAGAGAGGAGAGAGAGAGAGAGAGAGAGAGAGAGAGAGAGAGAGAGAGAGACTCACACACACACACACACACACACACACACACACACACACACACACACACACGCGCGCTGACTGACTCAGACTGACTGTTGATTAAAACTACGAAACGTCGAAGCCTGCCGGATACATTTCTCTTTGCTCAAACTAGAATACATACATAATATAATGAGAGAGAGAGAGAGAGGGGGGGAGGGAGAGAGAGAGAGGGAAGGGGGGATAATAATGATTATACCGTTGAGAGAGAGAGGGGGGGGGGAGGGAGGGAGAGAGGAGGAGAGAGGGGGGGGGGAGGGAGGGAGAGAGAGAGAGGGGAGGTAATAATGATTATACCGTTGAACAAATACAAAAATAAGAATCCATACAGCTTTCTATTGAATCTAGAGAAGGAACAAACCACAATTAACTCCGCTCAGCTTTCACGCTCTCGGACCCAGTTCCGGTTTGGAAATTTCACCCAATGGAAAAGCAGACAATGTGCTGACAGCGCCGCCTTGCGGGGAGGGGCAGCAGACTTTGATACAGCCTGACGTGTTTGTTCAGAAAACTTGCAGAAGGATTGCCGGCGGTTGGGGATACAGAAGCAGCGGCAGGTTTTGTTTGGGAAGCGAAATGAGCTTGTCCGAGTGAAACGCTTGAAACGCTTGAAACCTGCGCTCTGCTTCTGACCACGGTGGAGTGGAGGCTGTGACTGGTTCTTCTTCCGTCGGCTCTGTTTTGTGTTTGGGCGGAAGAGAACGAAATTATCAGAATCAACAGAGAGCGAACTGTGTGGGCATTGTTTTGCCTGTTTGTTGGAGTAACTGATTGGTTCCACAGGCTTGGTAGTGCTTGTGGTTTTCGCTTTCACTTTTTTTCAGCGCCCGTCTGTGTTCCGATCGCGGACTTTGTAGAGTACAGTCTATTATTTGACAAAAGCATGTTAAAATGGTAATTACCGAGGAAAGGAAAACAAAGCTAGCAAAGAAATCAAAACAAACCGGCAAAACAGAGCGACGAATATCCCCCCCCCCCCCCTCCCAAACGAAACAAAAACAAGTAAGTAACTTGGTGTGTTACGCCCAGTCAACCATTACAGTTTTACGCCCAGATAACCATTACAGTTTTACGCCCAGTCAACCATTACGGTTATCAATCAGGGCGAAAACAAAACCAACCAAACAAAAAACATCAGAGACAAAAGCAACAAAATTCACACACACACACACACACACACACACACACACACACACACACACACACACACACACACACACACACACACACACACACACACACACACGAACCATCACCACCACCACCACCAACACAGAACAACAACGACGACGACGACGACAACATAAAAGCCACCAGGAACAACAACAACACACACAAAACACACACAGCAGCAACAGCAGCGACAACAACAACGACAACAGATTATTTCTTAACGACACACGTTAGCTGGTGTTTGGAGAGGACAGGCAGAAATGAAGATGAATGACCCCGGAAGGCTGGAAAAAACACACACAACCCCCCCCCCCCAAAGCTGTTATACCCTCAACCGCTCCTGGCTTAAAACAGGGAACCTTTGACATAGTCAGATTCTTCAGTTAGCGAAGGTGCTCTTCATTTTTCACTAGCGCTATGGTAGCGCTAGTGAAAAATGAAGAGCACACACTCCAGGGATGGACTATCGGCCCTTCCCTCCTCTCGTCTCTGCCACAGTTGCTTACGATATCGCCACAAAATCTGACACCTAACTGTCCTTTTTCATGAATGAAGAATCAAGAATGTTTGTTCTTCCTCTGTAAACACAGGAAGTTTCAATTACAGTCACGAAGAAAAATAAACAAACAGATAAATAATCATGTACTGCACTGACTATCAGTCTCTCTCTCCCTCCCTCCCTCCCCCCCTCTCTGTGCGTCTCTGTCTCTGTCTCTTTGTCTCTCTCTGCGTCTCTGTCTCTGTCTCTCTCCCCCTACCTGTCTCTCTCCCCTCTCTCTCAAACACACGCACTCACTCACTCACACACACACACACACACACACACACACACACACCACACACACACACACGCGCGCGCGCACATATACACATACACACACGCGCGCGCGCCCACACGCATACACACGGACACATACACACACATACGCACACACATGCGCGCGCGCGCACACACACACCACACACCACTACACACACACACACACACAAACACACACTCGCGCGCAAGCACACACACACACACACACACACACACACACACACACACACACACACACACACACACACACACCACACACACACACACACACACACACACACACACACACACACACACACTACACACACACACACACACACACACACACACACACACACACACACACACACACACACCACACACACACACACACACACACACACACACACACACACACACACACACACACACACACACACACGCGCGCGCGCGCGCGCGTATGCATTCTCTGCTAAAATGTGCAAATCAACTTAGACACAGATTAAAACTACAACTCTCGTCGGTGCACGAGCGGCGGGGATGCTGCAAGTGGCTGTGACGTAATTAGCTGTGGCAAAGGTGGAAGGACGGCAGGCCGGCAATCGCCGCCTACGGCGTAGCACAGCGGGTGCAGACGGAGTTAGTCAGCTAGCTCTTGGGTTGTAACGTCCCGTACACCGCATAGGGCCACCTCAGGACGGACAAAGTCACTTTTAAATCACACATATAAGAACCACACGAGGGAGAACGAAGGTCATCAAACCACAAACAACAAACAAACAACAAACAAACAAACATTAGCAAACAAATCAAAAACAACAACAAAGATAACAAAACAAAACAAAACAATAACAACAAAAAAGAACAAACAAAACAACAACAACAACAGCAAACAACAACAACAACGACAAACTCACTAAACACATTCTAAACAGTTTGATTTTTTTCCTACAACTGCTGAAAAACGTTTGTCCCCTTGAGGCTGGGTGATTGATTCGATGAGTGCATTAGTGACCCCCCCAAAAAAAAAAAAAATCAAAAAATCCAGACAACCTTGATGGTCATATCAACTCATCAAGGCGCAAATGAAAATGTCAAGGTAACTGCTATTACAGATATAGACACTACTCAATGTATGAGGAGGACTCGAGGAACAAAAATTAATGAAGCCAAATGAACCAGGAATGCAGACACTAGAATGGTAGATGTAAGCGAAGTATATAAAACTATATATTCCGATCTACCCCACGCTTTAAACAAAGAGCCTTTTGAACTATATAGCTCGTTATAGAATGAAAAATTGTGTTAAGACACTGGCACGGGCCAGTATTTTGATTGATTGATTGATGATCGCTTATATAGCGCTATTCTCCGCCCTCTTGAGCAGATTCTCTGCGCTCTCATGTGGTTCTACATGACTGACGAGCTTTTTATAGCGCGTTTTTGAATATCCACCGAAGTGGTGTACTTACAGCGCTGACATGGCTGGTGCCACATGAAACTGCAGCCGTCTCGGCGCAAGTTCTGTGTACACCATACAACCATGCACCATGTCACTTCATGCAAAGCCACATAGGTAAGGTGTATGCGTGTTTAGCTGTAACCTGCCACCTGCACTTTTGGCAGAATAACCGGGATCTTTTACGTGCTACTGCGGTAACACGGGGGTGGAACGGATACCGAAATAAGAGTCAGTCTTCCAGTTTTACGGGAGATACTTCCGGTTTTATGGGACAGATACTTCCAGTTTTAGGTTTTACGGGAGATACTTGTGGTTTAATGGGAGAGCGTGCGGTTTTATGGGAGAAATACTTCCATTTTTCAGTTTTATGGGAGATACTTCCGGTTTTATGGGAGAAATACTTCCAGTTTTCAGTTTTATGGGAGATACTTCCGGTTTTATGGGAGAAATACTTCCAGTTTTCAGTTCTATCAGAAATACTTCCGGTTTTATGGGTGATACTTCCGGCTTTATGGGACAGATGCTTCCAGTTTTCAGTTTTATGAGAAATACTTCCGGTTTTATGGGAGATACTTCCAGTTTTATGTGTCATACTTCCGGTTTCATGTAGGACATTTCCAATTTTATGGGAGATATTCCGGTTTTATGGGTGTAACTTCCGTGTGGAGCGACTCTCACCCTCGCCTCACACACAGCTCCGGGTTCTCAGCAGAGGAGGAACTCAATTTCTGCGTACGCAGTACCCCGAGCCGGAGGCAAGCCGGAGAGAAGAGTGTGTGTGTGTGTGTGTGTGTGTGTGTGTGAACAGACAGCAGACAGGTGTTGCAAGTGTTGACCTTTCCAACGTGGCAAACTGCTGCCACCGAGCCGCCTCTTGCCTCTTTTGTTTGCGCTGAATATCGAATATGATCGATGCCAGCGGCACTGTTGGTACATCGTAAGACATGCCACGTGTAGGCGTTGCGGCTGACTTTGTGAGACTCTTGGTATGCCGCCTTTTACTACTACTACTACTGCTACTGCTGCTGCTGCTGCTGCTGCTATTGCTGCTGCTATCACTACTACTACTTTTACATCAGTTATTGCTGCTGCTACATCTATTACTGCTACTACCACAGCTACCACTACTACACACTACTACTTTCTACAGTGTTGTAGCTGACCTTGTGAGACTCTTGGTATGCCGCCTTTTACTACTACTACTACTACTACTACCACTACTACTGCTATTGCTGATGCTACCACTACTGCTACTTCTACATCAGTCTTTGCTGCTGCTGCATCTGTTACTGCTACTACCACAGCTACCACTAGACACTACTACTTTCTACATACCTTCAGTCAAATTTCGTAAAAGTGAAGCGGGTAGAATATCCAACAAGGGCACAACAACGACACCACCCACATCAACAACAACAAAAAGTAAGAACGGTAACCACTGAAGTCAGAAAAACCTGTTCACGACTTTTTCACGTACTGTGCCTCGATGCGTGGGCTCTGCCATACGTTTGGCTTTTAGTTGCTTTGGGCTGAAGCGGTGTTGTACTGATGTCTTTAGCGTGTTTTACTGACTTGCTAAGCGGTGTTGTACTGATGTCTTTAGCGTGTTTTACTGACTTGCTAAGCGGTGTTGTACTGATGTCTTTAGCGTGTTTTACTGACTTGCTAAGCGGTGTTGTACTGATGTCTTTAGCGTGTTTTACTGACTTGCTAAGCGGTGTTGTACTGATGTCTTTAGCGTGTTTTACTTTCTTGCTAAGCGGTGTTGTACTGATGTCTTTAGCGTGTTTTATTGACTTGCTAAACGGTGTTGTACTGATGTCTTTAGCGTGTTTTACTTTCTTGCTAAGCGGTGTTGTACTGATGTCTTTAGCGTGTTTTACTTTCTTGCTAAGCGGTGTTGTACTGATGTCTTTAGCGTGTTTTACTGACTTGCTAAGCGGTGTTGTACTGATGTCTTTAGCGTGTTTTACTGACTTGCTAAGCGGTGTTGTACTGATGTCTTTAGCGTGTTTTACTGACTTGCTGAAGCGGTGTTGTACTGATGTCTTTACCGTGTTTTACTGACTTGCTGAAGCGGTGTTGTACTGATGTCTTTAGCGTGTTTACTGACTTGCTGAAGCGGTGTTGTACTGATGTCTTTAGCGTGTTTTACTGACTTGCTAAGCGGTGTTGTACTGATGTCTTTCGCGTGTTTTACTGACTTGCTAAGCGGTGTTGTACTGATGTCTTTAGCGTGTTTTACTGACTTGCTAAGCGGTGTTGTACTGACTTGTGTAGCGGTGTTGTAGTGACATTTTAGCTGTGTGGTAGTGACAGGTTTATCGGTGTTGTACTGACTTATTTAGCGGTGTTGTACTTACTTGTTTAGCGGTGTTGTACTTACTTGGTTAGCGGTGTTGTACTGACTTATTTAGCGGTGTTGTACTTACTTAATTAGCGGTGTTGTACTGACTTATTTAGCGGTGTTGTACTGACTTATTTAGCGGTGTTTTACTTACTTATTTAGCGGTGTTGTACTTACTTATTTAGCGGTGTTGTACTTACTTGTTAGCGGTGTTGTACTTAATTGTTTAGCGGTGTTGTACTGAATAGTTTACCGCTGTTGTACTGGTTTCCAGGAGGTACACACATAGCTGGAAGATAGGCCAATATCATTCAACATTCAAGGCAATGATTCATTCAGCATCATGGGTCAGGAAAGCTGCGAATACAAGTGAACAGATGTGTCTGCGCGCGCGCGCGTGTGCGTGCGTGCGTGTGTGTGTGTGCGTGTGTGTATTTGTATGTGCGTGCGTGCGTGTGTGTGGGTGGGGGGGGGGGGGGGGGGCGTGTGATTGTGCGTGCGTGTGTGTGCGTTTATGTTAGTGTGTGAGCGTGTGCGTGCGTGTGTGTGCGTATATGTGAGTGTGTGTGCGTGTGCGTGCGTGTGTGTACATATATGTGCGTGTGCGTGCGTGTGTGTCCGTATGTGTGTGTGTGTATGTGTGTGTGTGTGTGTGTGTGTGTGTGTGTGGTGGCGTGGTGGGAGGTGGGGATGGGGATGGGAGTAAAAAGTGTGTGGGGGTTAGTGACCCCTTCACGAGTCTGTCCCTTATTCATTCCAGACCAGCGGTCAGATGACAGTGACCAGTCCGCACATTCTATTTGCTACTCGGGTGACTCTTCCAGATGACCAAAGGGCCATCAGTACATGGACTGACCCCTGCCGACACGTGTCGTGCAATGTACCTTTACATCGCTGGGAAGAGACGCGGGAGAGCGCATAAAAATATGGCTTTTCCCCAGCTTGTAGACACCATCGTGAACTGAAGAAGAAGAGAGCTTGTTGCGGTGGGCCTTTCCCCTGCCTGAAGACACCATCGTGAACTGAATTGAAAAAGGAGCTTGTTGCGGTGGGCCTTTCCCCAGTTTGTAGACACCATCGTGAACTGAAGTGAAGAAGAGAGTTTGTTGCAGTGGGCCTTTCCCCTGCCTGAAGACACCATCGTGAACTGAACTGAAAAAGGAGCTTGTTGCGGTGGGCCTTTCCCCAGTTTGTAGACACCATCGTGAACTGAAGAAGAAGAGAGCTTGTTGCGGTGGGCCTTTCCCCTGCCTGAAGACACCATCGTGAACTGAACTGAAAAAGGAGCTTGTTGCGGTGGGCCTTTCCCCTGCCTGAAGACACCATCGTGAACTGAACTGAAAAAGGAGCTTGTTGCGGTGGGCCTTTCCCCTGCCTGAAGACACCATCGTGAACTGAACTGAAAAAGGAGCTTGTTGCGGTGGGCCTTTCCCCAGTTTGTAGACACCATCGTGAACTGAAGTGAAGAAGAGAGTTTGTTGCAGTGGGCCTTTCCCCTGCCTGAAGACACCATCGTGAACTGAACTGAAAAAGGAGCTTGTTGCGGTGGGCCTTTCCCCAGCTTGTAGACACCATCGTGAATTGAACTGAAGAAGAGAGTTTGTTGCGGTCAGATAGCGAGGTCACATGACTATACTACTGTCTGCGGCTGTTCGGGGAATTAGCGGCCACGATGAAAGGTTTTGTTTCTCTCAAGAAGTCGTATCACATAGCTACAGCTGTTCGGGGAACTAGTGAAGATTTTTGTTCCTCTCATGCTGTTGGATAACATGTCTACTGTTATTCAGGGAACGAGTGAAGATGATGACATATTTTTGTTCCTCTCATGCTGTTGGATGACATGTCAACAGCTATTCAAGGAACGAGTGAAGATGATGGCAGAGGTTTGTTCCTCTCACGCTGTTGGATGACATGTCAACAGCTATTCAGGGAACGAGTGAAGATGATGACATATTTTTGTTCCTCTCATGCTGTCGGATCACATAATTATCTACAGCTATTCAGGGAACGAGTGAAGACGATGGCAGATTTTGGTTCCTCTCAAGCTGTCGGATCACATAATTATCTACAGCTATTCAGGGAACGAGTGAAGACGATGGCAGATTTTGGTTCCTCTCAAGCTGTCGGGTCACATGTCTACAGCTATTCAGGGGTGTGGTGGTGACGATGACAGATTTTTGTTCCTATCATGCACGATACCATCTTCTCATGCGTACAGCTATTCAGGGAACTAGTGGCCTTGCAGTGGCCTTATAGTCCAAGGTTAGTGTGAACGACGAAGAAGACAGATCCCCGTTGTGCACGTGCAGCCAGTCCCATGTCTGAATGACACAATACTGCATGCAGTGAAATACGAAGCAGACTGTCGTTCTGTCCAGCCATGCCGTTTCAGAAAACTTGGAGAAGGATGGCCGATGGCTGGACCCGATCCTTTTTCTATAGCTCTTTTATCGGCTTCCGAGCAGACACATTACAGTGTAGACTCTGAATGGATAACTGTATCTTTACAGATCGCGTTTTGTTGTTGTTTTGTTTTTAAATATCTACCGTTGGTTGTGACATAGTTGGTGCCACGTGAAATTGCTGCCATCTCGGCGCACGTTCTGTGTACACCATACATTCATGTACGAGTTTTTCAGTGTTACTCTATCCGAAGCCACATGCGTAAAGTGCATGTATGTGTTTAGCTGTACCTTGCCACCTGCACTTTTAGCAGAATTACCGAGATCTTTTACGTGCTACTGCGGTAACACGGGGGGTGGAAAGGTTACCGAAATAAGAGTCAGCACAGAAAGTTGACCCTGGAGAAGAAAATTCTCCCGCCGCTCCTGCTGGGAATCGATCCCGCGACTTTTCGATCACGCATCCTGCGCTCTAACCACTGAGCTATCCTCGCCTCAGTGTCGCTGCAGCAGGAATTCCTTGTTCCAGCTTTGCTGTGTGTCCCAAAGACACACTACTGCAGTGTTCCAGCTATGCCAGGCGCCCCAAAGACACACTACTGCAGTGTTCCAGCTATGCCGTGTGTTCCAAAGACACACTACTGCAGTGTTCCAGCTATGCCGTGTGTTCCAAAGACACACTACTGCAGTGTTCCAGCTATGCCAGGCGCCCCAAAGACACACTACTGCAGTGTTCCAGCTATGCTGTGTGTCCCAAAGACACACTACTGCAGTGTTCCAGCTATGCCGTGTGTTCCAAAGACACACTACTGCAGTGTTCCAGCTATGCCGTGTGTTCCAAAGACACACTTCTGCAGTGTTCCAGCTATGCCGTGTGTTCCAAAGACACACTACTGCAGTGTTCCAGCTTTGCCAGGCGCCCCAAAGACACACTACTGCAGTGTTCCAGCTATGCCGTGTGTTCCAAAGACACACTTCTGCAGTGTTCCAGCTATGCCGGGCGTCCCAAAGACACACTGCTGCAGTGTTCCAGCTATGGCGTGTGTTCCAGAAACACACTACTGCAGTGTTCCAGCTATGCCGGGCGTCCCAAAGACACACTACTGCAGTAAGGGGCTCCTTGTTCCTTGTCCCAAAGACACACTACTGCAGTAAGGGGCTCCTTGTTCCTTGTCCCAAAGACACACTACTGCAGTAAGGGGCTCCTTGTCCCTTGTCCCAAAGACACACTACTGCAGTAAGGGGCTCCTTGTTCCTTGTCCCAAAGACACACTACTGCAGTAAGGGGCTGCTTGTCCCTTGTCCCAAAGACACACTACTGCAGTAAGGGGCTGCTTGTCCCTTGTCCCAAAGACACACTACTGCAGTAAGGGGCTGCTTGTCCCTTGTCCCAAAGACACACTACTGCAGTAAGGGGCTCCTTGTCCCTTGTCCCAAAGACACACTACTGCAGTAAGGGGCTCCTTGTCCCTTGTCCCAAAGACACACTACTGCAGTAAGGGGCTCCTTGTCCCTTGTCCCAAAGACACACTACTGCAGTAAGGGGCTCCTTGTCCCTTGTCCCAAAGACACACTACTGCAGTAAGGGGCTCCTTGTTCCTTGTCCCAAAGACACACTACTGCAGTAAGGGGCTCCTTGTTCCTTGTCCCAAAGACACACTACTGCAGTAAGGGGCTCCTTGTTCCTTGTCCCAAAGACACACTACTGCAGTAAGGGGCTCCTTGTCCCTTGTCCCAAAGACACACTACTGCAGTAAGGGGCTCCTTGTCCCTTGTCCCAAAGACACACTACTGCAGTAAGGGGCTCCTTGTCCCTTGTCCCAAAGACACACTACTGCAGTAAGGGGCTCCTTGTCCCTTGTCCCAAAGACACACTACTGCAGTAAGGGGCTCCTTGTCCCTTGTCCCAAAGACACACTACTGCAGTAAGGGGCTCCTTGTCCCTTGTCCCAAAGACACACTACTGCAGTAAGGGGCTCCTTGTCCCTTGTCCCAAAGACACACTACTGCAGTAAGGGGCTCCTTGTCCCTTGTCCCAAAGACACACTACTGCAGTAAGGGGCTCCTTGTCCCTTGTCCCAAAGACACACTACTGCAGTAAGGGGCTCCTTGTCCCTTGTCCCAAAGACACACTACTGCAGTAAGGGGCTCCTTGTTCCTTGTCCCAAAGACACACTACTGCAGTAAGGGGCTCCTTGTCCCTTGTCCCAAAGACACACTACTGCAGTAAGGGGCTCCTTGTCCCTTGTCCCAAAGACACACTACTGCAGTAAGGGGCTCCTTGTTCCTTGTCCCAAAGACACACTACGGCAGTAAGGGGCTCCTTGTCCCTTGTCCCAAAGACACACTACTGCAGTAAGGGGCTCCTTGTCCCTTGTCCCAAAGACACACTACGCAGTAAGGGGCTCCTTGTCCCTTGTCCCAAAGACACACTACGGCAGTAAGGGGCTCCTTGTCCCTTGTCCCAAAGACACACTACTGCAGTAAGGGGCTCCTTGTTCCCTTGTCCCAAAGACACACTACTGCAGTAAGGGGCTCCTTGTCCCTTGTCCAAAGACACACTACTGCAGTAAGGGGCTCCTTGTCCCTTGTCCCAAATACACACTACTGCAGTAAGGGGCTCCTTGTCCCTTGTCTCAAAGACACACTACTGCAGTAAGGGGCTCCTTGTCCCTTGTACCAAAGACACACTACGGCAGTAAGGGGCTCCTTGTCCCTTGTCCCAAAGACACACTACTGCATTAAGGAGCTCCTCGATCCGACCGCGCTGTGCCACTCCCTCAAAGACACCAATGCACCAGGAAGCTCCTTGTTCCAGCTATGCCGTTGATCCCAAAGACACCCCACTGCAAAAAAAAGTAGCTCCTTGTTCCAGCAATGCTGTGTCCCAAAGACACCCCACTGCAAAAAAAGTAGCTCCTTGTTCCAGCAATGCTGTGTGTGCCAAAGACACCCCACTGCAGCAAGGACTTCCTCCGTCCAGCTATGTCGTGTTAAAGACACGATTGAAGCAAAGAGCTCCTCGGTCAGTGTGTCTCAAAGACAAGGTGGAGCGCATGTGGGGTTTTCCGAGCGCATAGATACCATCTTGAACTGAATTGAACTGAGTTGGAAAATAATTTTGAATGTATGATTCGTCATGAGGTGATTCTAGACTGTTAACGGGACGTTAAAAGAGAGAGAGAGAGAGAGAGAGAGAGAGAGAGAGAGAGAGAGAGAGAGAGAGAGAGAGAGAGAGAGAGAAACATTCACTCAAAGTTCTGTTTTTTATTTTGTTGTTACTGCTCTCGATACTTCTACTGCGTTTGTTTAGTTTTTCTCTTAATTTGTATTTTTCTTTCTTTCTCGGTTTCTTCTTTTTATCACCTTTTTTTATGGATTTGTTTTTCTTCTTCTAATTCCTTTCTTTCGCTTTATTCCTTTCCGCTTTCCAAGATGGTAATGATGCTTCTGTGCATTTTCCGCAAGCAAGCGCGAATGATCTGAACGAAACATATCAGTGTTATTCCATTAAAGGCTAAGAGAGCAACCGCCCTTCGTTTAACACAAGTTCAAACATTGGACGACATGCTCGAATGTTTACAGTCAACCCTTCTTGTCATTCTTCAAATTATTTGCTCGATCAAAGTGTTCATCACTTTAATCTGATTTGGTTAATGATAGGCGCATTGGGCTACGTCATGCACTGTTACAAACGGACTGTGGTGCACGTGCAATAGGAAGGACCGGACGAGATTAGGGGATTGTCTTTTTTGCTCCACTGGATGTTTCGGCACGCACGCTAGTGCCAGTGAAGTTCACAGAGTACAGCTTAAAATCACAGCCTGCAATTCAAGACCACAAAGGACCGGTGTGTGTGTGTGTGTGTGTGTGTGTGTGTGTGTGTGTGTGTGTGTGTTGTGTGTTAAGGAGAGAGGAGAGAGAGAGAGAGAGAGAGAGAGAGAGAGAGAGGAGAGAGAGAGAGAGAGAGGAGTGTGTGAGAGAGAGAGAGAGGGGGGGAGGAGTGTGTTTGTGTGTGTGCGTGTGTGTGTGCGTGTGTGTGTGTGTGCGTGCGTGCGTGCGTGCGTACGTGTGCGTGTGTGTGTGTGTGTTGCTTGTGTGTGTGTGTGTGTGTGTGTTGTGTGTGTGTGTGGTGTGGGGTGTTTGCTTGTGTGTGTGTGTGTGTGTGTGTGTGTGTGTGTGGGGTGTGTTGTTGTGGTGGTGTGTGTGTGTGTGTGTGTGTGTGTGTGTGTGTGGGGTGAGTGTGTTTGCTTGTGTGGTGTGTGTGTGTGTGTGTGTGTGTGGTGTGTGTGTGTGTGTGTGTGTGTGTGTGTATGTGTCAGTGTGTGTGTGCATTTGCTTGTGTGTGTGTGTGCGTGTGCGTGTGTGTGTGTATTCTTTGTACCGTTGCAAGTGCTGCATGTGCGCACGTTGAGGATTTTGGGCAGCAATAAATTCAGATTAACCATGAACTGTGACTGTGACAAGGAGACGCACGCGCTGATGTGACACTTCCATTTGCGGCCTTCTCCATCTCTGACCAGGCGGGCAAGCACACGGACAGACTGGGAGGGGGAGGGGGGGGGGGGCGGCTACAGGGGCCACTGAACTCCTACTTGTCATGGATGACGGCACGGACATGTTCCTCCTCCCCCCCCCCCCCCCCACCACCACGACGATGATCACGTGGGGAGAGGGGGGCTCCTCCGTTCACTACACAATTGTGGCTGACGCAGGACTGTGTTGATGGGTAGCTGGAAAAGCTTGTGGGCCATATTTGTACAACTGATGTGTATGTCTCTTTATTGTATTGCTGTTGCTGTTGATCGTTTTCTATAGCGCTATTCTCCACTCTCGAGCAGACTGTCTACGCTCTTGCTGCATGCAATTCTGACTGAGTGAATGCAGCGCGTTTCGAACAGTCACCGAAGTAGTGTACTTACAGCGCTGTTTGGTTGTTACATGGCTGGGGCCACGTGAAACTGCTGCTGTCACGGCGCGTTCTGTGTATAGCCCACACCATGGAACCTGTTATGCCACTTCATGCAAAGCCACATACGTGGGGTGCATGCGCGTATAACTGTAACCTGCCCTTTAATGTTTCTTTTTTTCTGAACTCCTTCTCAGTGATTTTTGTGACAATTATACTTGCGCCTATGAATGCATTAGGTCCAATATGTGAATCATTAATATGCGTGAGATTGATTACTGTACGGCGCATTTCCATAGGTAAAAATTATACATTCTGTTAAAATAATGCTTGTGGTATTAGTAACCTTGCCTGTACGTTGTTGCGCTCTCTTAGATTGTGAGTTAGTTTATACATGTAGATTTTGTTTGTTTCTTCGATTGTTATTCAGGTGTGGCACCTGCATTTTCCTTTGAATGGAATAAAGAATATTTGACCGTCTCTCTCTCTCTCTGCCTCTCTGCCTTGTCTCTCTCTCTCTCTCTCTCTGCCTCTGTGTGCGTGTGTGTGTGTGTGTGTGTGTGTGTGTGTGTGTGTGCGCGCATGTGTGAAAGAGATGGAAGAGGTGAGAAAGAGAGGCGGGAGAGAGAGGGGAGAGACAGAAGGGAACAATGAGAAGGAGATGGTGGGGGGGAGGGGAGGGGAGAAAGAGACAAAGAGAGAGAGAGAGAGAGAGAGAGAGAGAGAGAATGGGTGGTAGGAGCGGGGAGACAGTTCCTTTTCACTCTCGACCCCTTCCCCACCCCACCCCCCATCTACCCCACCTCCACATATTCACCCCCGCCCCACCGCAGCTTAGCACCGGCACGATATAGGTCTACAACCATTCGGAAATCAGGACTTGCGCAAAATGCTCGTACATCAAGTTTATTTTGCCCCAGCCGTCGGCTGGAACTTAGGAAAGCAACAACCCAAGTGGGCAATCATGGAGCCACCACGTCCGAAGCAGCCTGTGGTTTCCCACGGAGGCATCTGGGCCTCACGTCGACAGGGATACGTAAGCTGCAGTTAAGGGAATATTCTGTCACAGTAACTTACCGTCCAAACAAACGTTTCAGGAAAAACGGCATCCACGTCTAGCGGTTTGCCGGCTGATTTGCTGGTTTGGTTCTGCGGAGAGAACGGACCGGCGGTGTGTCACTAACAAGGTTAAATGTGTCTGTCTGTCCTGGTGTGCGCGGCGTGCGTGCGTGCGTGCGTGTGTGTGTGTGTGTGTGTGTCTATGTGCGCGCGCGCCAGCGTTAGTGTGTGTGTGTGTGTGTGTGTGTGTGTGTGTGTGTGTGTGTGTGTGTGTGTGCGCGCACGCGCGCGCTGATTACGCATCTAATTTTCTCTGTTTCTGCCTGCATGCGTGTTCGTCTGTGTCTCTGGCTTTTTTTCTGTCTTCGTCCATTGTCCTCTGTCGACTGTCGTCTTGTTTCTTCACTCCTTTGTTTTTATGTCTGTCTGTGGCTCTGTGTCCGTCTTTTTCATCATTTCCTCT
>JABMCL010001067.1:1105000-1107500 GCA_018857735.1 Alviniconcha marisindica | reverse complement strand
TCTGTGGGTCAAGCCAGAGAGTGTCCACTGAAGTTGTGTCTCTGTGGGTCAAGCCAGAGAGTGTCCACTGAAGTTGTGTCTCTGCGGGTCAAGCCAGAGAGTGTCCACTGAAGTTGTGTCTCTGCGGGTCAAGCCAGAGAGTGTCCACTGAAGTTGTGTCTCTGCGGGTCAAGCCAGAGAGTGTCCACTGAAGTTGTGTCTCTGTGGGTCAAGCCAGAGTGTGTCCACAGAAGTCTGTGTTGTGTCTCTGCGGGTCAAGCCAGAGAGTGTCCACTGAGGAATTGTATCTCATTTCATCGCTGTGAAGAATTGTAAGAAGTAATTGATATTATTGACCGTTCCGCGGTTCGAATGGTAAGTCTGGTGCAGACTCAGTTTCGTTTTGTTCTTCTGCTAATGAGGTGTGTTGAACGAATTGACAAGCTTCAGCGTGCATATTGAGACGTCTGTTTTATGTAGCTATTATGGCATATTCGGGTAGAAGGAAAATGGGTGGGTGGTGGCGGGGGGTGGGGGGGGGGGGGGGGGGGGGGGGCGGGGAAGGGGCGGATGCATTTGCATCTCAGCTGTCGCGCTTCTAAGCCTAGCTGATCTCTAACGTTGGTGGATTTTGTCGGGTTTTGTCGCAGAACCTTTTCCCCTCACTGCCGTGGGATCTGTAACCTGCACACACCTGTAACGGCACCTACACCTCAGACTTTCGTCGCCTACGAACGATAGACATTTTTTTTTAATGCCCAGTCAACCATGACGGTTATAGCAGGGTGAAGCCTCCGAAAGACTAGACCCGGAATCCACTACTAAGTTTTTTTTTTGTGTGTGCGCGTGAACTTGTGAGGGTGGGTGGGTTTGTGTGTGTGTGTGTGTGTGTGTGTGTGTGTGTAGAGAGAGAGAGAGAGAGAGAGAGAGAGAGAGAGAGAGAGAGAGAGAGAGAGAGAGAGAGAGAGAGAGAGAGAGAGAGAGAGAGAGAATCGGTTTCTCAGCCTGAGTCTGAAGAAAAATTCAGTAGATTAGATTTCCTGGCGGATTACCTCTGTTATTACTATTAGTGGTTATTTGTACGCAGACAGTAGTTGCATGGAGTGAGATGAAAACTAAATGACCTGTTGCACACTGCTCAGTCATGCAAGTCGTCACGTAAGCGTTTGACGAAATGCTGGCTATTCCTGAGTTTTCTTAAATAGCCCCCGGAAAACAACCCGAAACCTAAGGGTGAAGCTCCGAGGAACACAATTTCGAGATGACGACAATGATTGTTTGAGTTCGTTGTCAGTGATTTATTAGTTGTTTCTGATTTTTGCGGAACATGATTACATTTCGAATAAGTTTTGTTCCAGAGTGGTTATAAGCATTCCCCCCCCCCCCCCCCCCCCCCCGTTAGAGTCTAGAGCCCAGGATTACTTTTTTCCGCACATAACATGCACGCGCACCTACCGACGCACGTACGTACACATACACGAACGCACACATACACGAACGCACACGCACACATACACAAACGCACGCACAAGCGCGGCACACGTACACACGTACACCACCACCAGATTTCAAAATTAGAACAAATTCTGCCGCAATTTATATGAAAAAAGGAAAGTTTTTACCTTTCTCATATATATATATATATATATAAAAGAGAGAGAGAGAGAGAGAGAGAGAGAGAGAGAGAGAGAGAGAGAGAGAGAGAGAGTAAGTAATAAGTTGGTGTTTTACGCCCAATCAACCGGTGCGGTTATGTCGGGGCGATACGCATCTCAGCTGAAAACGGAGGTATTGTGGAGAGAGCTTTTGGAATTGGAGAGAGAGAGAGAGAGAGAGAGAGAGAGAGAGAGAGAGAGAGAGAGAGAGAGAGAGATATTTTATTATACAAGGAGAAAGATTGCATACCTTTTGTTCTTTTTCTTTTTTCTTCAACAAATCTGCCGATCGTGACAAAGGCAGCAGCAACGCTCAAATGATGTGTGCGTGGGTGTGTGTGTGTGGTGTGTGTGTGTGTGTGTGTGTGTGTGTGTGTGAGAGAGAGAGAGAGAGAGAGAGAGAGAGAGAGAGAGAGAGAGAGAGAGAGAGAGAGAGATATTACACTTTATTTCTCAACGATGAAGATATTAGCACCAAGGCCGACTCGCGTATCTGCCGTTGCTACTGTGGTACAACTAATAATCCAGACATTCGTTGTGAAATGTTACAATAAAAGACATAAACGAATACAACATCAATAATGATAATACAAATATATAATACATATAAAAGAGACCAGGACGGCAATGAAAATGAAATGGATGACAGGGAGAAAACAACTGGCAGAAAAATAAAAAAATAAAAAAATAATCTGCTATATTGTTTGGGACATTTACAGAGAGAGCGGGGGAAGGGGAGACAAAAGAAATAAGAAATAAATCAATAAATCAGGAAACAGATAATATAAAAATGAAACGTAATAAGTAAACCAAATAATAACTTGTAAAAGATATATGATATGACAATGGTGTGGTAATGAAAGTTG
>JABMCL010001067.1:1085000-1100000 GCA_018857735.1 Alviniconcha marisindica | reverse complement strand
TGTGTGTGTGTGTGTGTGCGTGCGTGCGCGCGCGCGCGCGCGCGCGTGCGTGCGTGGAAGATTACGAGTTTTAATACACCAAGGCTTCTTTAAATCGAGAGGCCTGGTATTTCATCATGCAATATGTCACTTTTTTCAGATTTTCCAACTGAAGTCGACACCTGCGCGGTTTAACCCTCGCAGCCGTTTCAGCTTCGACCGCCGCCACCTGCGCACCACCCTTCCAACCAAGCTGTAAACACCACCACCCTCTCGGTCTCTCTCCATGCGCGGGTCCAACCACAGACCCACGGTCAGCCCGGTCAGCAAAGCCTAATCAAAGCCCCCTGCAACCACAGGGAATCAAATTCGATTGGCCAGCTCATCAGCCGTCGGATGACTGACCGGTCCAGCATTGTCACGGACTTTAATCAAAAGCCTGGGACGGAGCGGAACAAGTCGCTTGCGTCTCTTGGGCAGCAGGAGAAGAAGCGAGACAAGGTCTCTTCCCGCGCCTCTTTTTTGCTGCGTCACACAGCGGTGGCGGGTCTAGTCTTCCATCCTGCGCTGTCGCTGCCTGTGAAGCGTGGACACGCTTTGTTGAGTAGCACGTGCAGTGGAAGTGGTCACTGTCTTTGCCCAGCACGTGCGTAGCTGTGGTCAGTGGCGTTGCTTGCGCACGTGCGGTTAGCGATTGGCGATTTACGGACTCGTTCAGTGAGAGAAGGGCGATGCGCAAAAGATGGTCAACTGATTCCGTTGCTACCGACGACGAGGCGACTGTCAGGGCTGTGGAACTACGGTCGACGCACGTTTGGAAAATAATTCTGTGACTGTCACACACTTGGGATTGGCATACGCTTGGAACTGTTAATGACGTACCCGTGGATGGGTGACTAACACCCGCGTGGATTCGTGACTATCGCGCCACTGCTTTGACCAGCGCACATACAGAACAACAGCCAGAGCGCACTCGAAGGTGTTTGTAGCACACGTTGATCTGTGTCCATCGCACAAGTAAAACGGGGACTTATTGCCGACTTTGATTCTGGGATCTGGAACTCTGGAGATAAAAATGTCTTTTGTGTGATTGTGCGTCGGAAATCGTGAGGATCTACTCTGAGTTAAACAAGAAGCATTGTAATTCTGAATTTGACTATCTCAGACACACTTCTAAAGCGCTTACATAGCTTGAAAACAACAACAACAACAACAACAACAAAACCCAGCAACAACCAAACACCGGAAAATGTAGAAGTCCATTTAACGTTCACCACACAGACGGAAAGACCGTGTTTTCTGTCAGAGACTGAGTGATTCACATGCATCATCTTCGCTCTGTTACCGACCAGCTCGGACACGTTGTTTCCCAATCGTCAATACTATCAACAGACCGCAGGAAATTCTTGCGGTGTGTTTTAAGTCAAAAGCACCCACCCACACGGTATTACTGATCACAACTGCAAAATACTTTACTTCGAGGGGGCCGCACTGATCTTGTAATTTGACGACTGCCAACTTGCAAGAACCCCCCCCCAAAAAAAAACAACAACAACAACAACAACAACAACAACACACCAACAGCAAGGAAATGGACTTGATGTTGTGAACTGCCACGAGGGAGTGTGTGGCTGGAAAGGAAGGAAGAGCTGCTTGCTGACTACCTTTGTTGAGGATTACGGCAGAGTGCTCGTGCTGGGGAGAGAGTCAAGATGAGGAGTTACGTCCCGTTCCTTGTGGGCATGTCCTGCCTCCACGGACTGCTCATCGCCGCCATCACCAAAGGTGAGGCGTGTTCATTGTCTCCCTTGTTAACTGCTGTTACCTGCTGAGTCTGAAATTGGTTAAGGTTCCTGATTGTGTTGATCAATAGACATGCATTCTGTCTCTGTCTCCGTCTCTCTCTTTCCCCCTCTCTCTCTTTCTCTCTCAGTTTCTGTGTGTGTGTGTGTGTGTGTGTGTGTGTGTGTGTGTGTGTGTGTGTGTGTGTGTGTGCGCGTGCGTGCGTGCGTGCGTGCGTGCGTGCGTGTGTGTGTGTGTGTGTGTGTGTGGTGTGTGTGTGTGTGTGTGTGGTGAGAGAGAGAGAGAGAGAGAGAGAGAGAGAGAGAGAGAGAGAGAGAGAGAGAGAGAGAGTTGTGTGTGTGTGTGTGTGTGTGTGTGTGTGTGGAGGGGGTGCTTATCAGTGAACGTTTTGTATTTTTGTTTGTTTCTAGTTCTGGACTGGCATGACTATGAAATATTTTGCTAAATGTACCTGCTTTTTTGTCGGCGATGTTTACATGCTTTTTTGTTTGTTTTATTTTTCGTTGCTGCCCTGGGCTGTTACAATACAAGCCCGTCTTATAACACCCCCTCCCTCTCCCGACCGTTCCTCATTCTTTCCTTCTTTCTTCTCTTCCCCCACCATTTAATCATTGACCATGAATTTAACCCCTTCACTGCCATGATGTCATTTGAAAACGACCCATAAAAGTTCCAAATTTGAAAATCCCTACCCCTTTTTGTCTTCTTTTTCGCACTGGCATGTGAAAAGATCTTTTTTATCAAAGCGCATAGCATTGAATGTAGATGAGTTACAGGACCGGAAAATATACTTTTTTGCAGGCGCGTCTGTGTATCGTTCAGCCTGGACGTTTTACAGGCTGGGGCAGTGAAGGGGTTAATAATGCTGCTAGCTGAACTCGAAGCTGTCGTCGAGATGTAACTCCGCTTAATAGTCTGCTGAACATTACGGCTTATTTTGTCTGCGTGTTCAACGTATTCGTACATTATCTTTCGCCAACCCACGCCGACTTCCCACCTACACAGACTTCCCACCCACACAGACTACCCACCCACACAGACTTCCCACCTACACGGAATTCCCACCCACACAGACTTCTCACCTACACATAATTCCCACCCACACAGACTTCCCACTTATACAGACTTCCCACCCAACAGACTTCCCCACACACAGACGTCCCACCCCTACAGACGTCCCACCCACACAGGCTTCCCCCACACAGACTTCCCACTCACACAGACTTCCCATCCACACAGACTTCCCACCCACACATATTTTACACCCACATAGACTTCCCACATACACAGAATTCCCACCCACACCGACTTCCCACATACACAGACTTTCCACAGACTTCCCACAACGCAGACTTCCCACACAGACTTCTTACCCATACAGACTTCCCACTCACACCAGCTTGTCACCTACACAGACTTTCCACACAGACTCCCCACCTACACAGACTTCCACGTACACAGACTTTCCACCCACACCGACTTCCCACCTACACAGAATTCGACCTACACAGACTTCCCACCAATACACACTTTATAATACACAGACGTGCCACATGCACAGACTTCCCACCCACACAGACTTCCCCCCATCACAGATTTCCCACCCACACAGACTTCCTCAGACTTCCACCCACACAGACTTCCCACCCACACAGACTTCCCACCCACCCACACAGACTTCCCACCCACACAGACAGACTTCCCACCCACACAGACAGACTTCCCACCCACACAGACAGACTTCCCACCCACACAGACTTCCCACCCACAAGTGCAGACAGCTCGGTTACGCGCAGTTTTGAAATTTGCATCAGGGTTTTGCGGCCTGGAGGAGAGGCGACGATGAAAAGTTTCCTGCCCCCACTACCCCCCTCCCCTCTCCCCCTCCCAGCTCCTCCCCTCCCCCAGCCTCGGTCTCATTCCAGTCCGTTTCCAGTGAGAGAGGCCGAAAGCGAGGCTGGGTTCCACAGTTCTGGGTGATGGCAAGGCTGGGACAGTAAGCGGACTCTACGCAGGCAGACGAAACAGCATATTGGGATTTGTTTTCAAGCCCCTTTGAGGCAGAGAACGTAATTTGGACCCGTCGGAACGCTGACTGGTATTTCAAACGGAGTTATTATCTCCCTTGTACTGCCACGTCCATAGCCGCTGAGATTGCGGCGTGTTTTTCTCGTTTCTTTTTTGTTTGTTTTTATCTCTGGAATTAAAACAAAACAAAACAAAAACAAAAAACGATTATTTATTTTAGGTCATGTTGAAACAGATCTTATTATCTTGCATAGAAAATCTGTTGTGCCGGGCTATATTAGACTCAGTGTGTCTTCTTTTCCGCTGGCTTTGCTTCTCACAGGTGGACTGTGTGTGTGTGTGTGTGTGTGTGTGTGTGTGTGTGTGTGTGTGCGTGCGTGCGTGCGTGCGTGCGTGCGTGCGTGCGTGCGTGCGTGCGTGTGTGTGTGTGTGTGTGCGCGCGCGCGCGCGTGCCCGTGTGTGAATGTGTGTGTGTTCGTGCGTGCTAGCTCTTGGATTTTAACGTCCAGTCAACCGCATAGCGTCACCCCAGAACCGATGTGTGTGTGTGTGTGTGTGTGTGTGTGTGAGAGTGTGAGTGCATTGGCAGAATGATTTGAAGGAGCCAGAATTCATATATGGAAGTTTTTGTCAAACAGAGAGAGAGAGAGAGGAGAGAGAGAGAGAGAGAGAGAGAGAGAGAGAGTGTTAAAAAATCCAATTTATAAAGAGTTTGTTTGCAAATGCTGCATCGATTTTAGATCCAATTTAAACAGCGACTTTGGTGGTTGACGATTGGCTGGATCAGACGCTGAAAATGACGACAGTCATAGCACGCGTGTCTCGCTATGCCGTGGCCTTCCTTGTCTGCCCTCCAGCGCTGCGGGCACGCATCACGCGTAACAGCTAGGTCGTTGTAGGCACAGACAGTCCTAAACTGCCTATAAAAATGACCAGCGGGGTATTTTGAAACCATAGTTCAGGAGCTGTGTGAGAGTCGAGGTGGCCGTCCTGGACTGTCCGTCCTAACGAGCCTTCTGGTTTCCGTGGACGTAAAGAATTATTGCACCGTGCTTCGGCATTGGTCACAACTTGTCCCTAATATGTCAACTGACATCTGAGGACATTAAGCATCACTTCATCATCATTTTGAAACTGTGAGCCGGTTTGGCCTAGCGGTAAGGCGTTAGGCTGGTAAGCGAAGGACCTCGGTTCGATACCGCTTCGGCTCTCCTTTCTCTTCAAAAAGGTTGTGGTTTGTGGACACTTGTCTTGCGACTTTGTCCATCACTTCCTACTGAAACATTAAAATGGCTCTCATCGCTGTCATCTTAATGCAGAAGTCATTCTGGTGGTGACAGTGTAGCGATAGGTATATAATCTCCCTCTTCCCTCACCTCCATACCCCCCCCCCCTCTTGTCCCCGTCCCTATGCGGGCACGCATCACGCGTAACAGCAAGGTCGTTGTAGGCACAGACAGTCCTAAACTGCGTATAAAAATGACCAGCGGGGTATTTTGAAACTGTGAGCCGGTTTGGCCTAGCGGTAAGGCGTTAGGCTGGTAAGCGAAGGACCTCGGTTCGATACCGCTTGTCCCCCCCCCCCCCCCCCCCCCCCCCCCCTCTTGTCCCCGTCCCTATAAGCCCTATGGTTTCTGTGGACGTTAAGCATCATGTTTGCTTTACTTACTTTACATTTTGAAACTTTCATAGTTCAGGAGCTGTGTGAGAGTCGAGGTGGCCGTCCTGGGCTGTCCGTCCTAACGAGCCTTCTGGTTTCCGTGGACGTAAAGCTATATTGAACCATGCTTCGGCATTGGTCTCAACTTGTCCCTAATATGTCCACTGACATCTGATGACATTAAGCAACGCTACCTACCTACCGTTTTGAAACACAGTCTTTAACTGAAGTTGTTACTGCGGCATTTTCTGTTTGTTGCGCAAGACTTGTTTTAAAATGAAACAATTAATAATATATTAGTTTCTTTAAGACCTGCAAGTTACGGGGAATTCATGGGTTCTTTTGTTTTTCTTCGTTTTTGTTGGGTTCTTTTTTCGAAACGTCGGTGTGTGTTGTTTTTCTTCTGTCCGTGACATGTCTTCTTTTGATGAGTACATTTTCCTCGCTCATTACCGTTTTTCTGCTTTTGTTTTGATAAAAACAAGAGTTAAAAAGAAAGCTATTTTAGTCGGACAATTAATTAATTGTTTTAATTACGAAGAGGAAGGGAGAAAAAAACAACAACAAAAAACAACAACAAAAAACCCTCACTCTTGAAGAGGTGTGTCCTGCCAAACGTAGTCATAAAAGCAGGTTAAACTAGCTACAAATGTTCATTTTGAGAAACTTGCTCCGTTTGAGAATGCTTGGAAAAACGAAATTCATACAGATTTTTATCACACGATAGAGGCACGCGAGAAGCACTTTAAGAAAAACAAATCAAACAACAACAACATGTGACGTCGTGAGAAATGGAAATCAGTGTGTGTATCAGTATCAACGAAATGGAACACTCGAAAAGGCAAATAATATCATATATAATGAGGATAGGCTAACACTTGATTTTCAACGAGAGAGAGAGAGAGAGAGAGAGAGAGAGAGAGAGAGAGAGAGAGAGGTGGGAAGATGAAAGAGAAAGGAGTGAGGCAATAGGAGAAGAGGTGTTGTGTTTCGTATACGGTTGGTCGCGACTCAGTTTACAACAGCAGATAGAGTCCAAAAGAATGAAGTAATCATCCAGACAAAAAGACACGTTAAAGCTCACCCACCAAAATAATAAAATAAATATGTAGGTAATGAATGACAGAATAATTAAATATGACTAAATAGGTAAATATTCAAAGAGTAAGCAGTTCCCAAGTGGGCAAATTTTCACGAGTTTGAAACAAATATTTATTTTTGACTTGTTCGTAATATTCTGCTTGGCGAATCCAGCTTTTTTCCTTCCTCATTTCCCCTTTGTTTTGTTGGTATGGATAGGATTACTGGTCTGGAATCCAAGATCAGAAGCTTCCATTCTGTCAGGGACATGCTAAACCAGCCGTCGGGTGATGGTACTTTTTGTTGGTCTACTTTCACTGATCCTTTTACCTGGCAGTTTTTTTGTTTGTTTTTGCCAAGCACATCTTTGTGGGGCATTTATTCAGAAACATGCATCCATCCATTACAATACACCTTTCACTCTCTCTCACACTGCTTGACATCGTTGCAGTTTTACAAAGCATTTCTTGTCTGACAACTGAGGCTGAGTAGGGATCCAATTCTTGACATATCTTAATTATTAATTGCATGTGCTCATAGAACAAATAATATCCAGACTGAAATTTGATTGGCCTGGCAGGTTCTTGTCTTGAAGCGGTGTTACCGGAATCTGCAAAAACGACGCTGTCCTCATTCGTGTAATCGATGAAGTAGAAGAGAGAGAGAGAGAGAGAGAGAGAGAGAGAGAGAGAGAGAGAGAGAGAGAGAGAGAGAGAGAGAGAATTGTTTGGTGTTCAAACGCCCAGCTAATATCTCGCGTGCGTGCGCGCATACACATACATTCACACGTATGCACATACGCACGCATATGCTCGCGCGCGCGCACACACACACACCCACACACACACACACACTACACACACACACACTACACACACACACACACACACACACACACACACACACACACACCACACACACACACACACTACACACACACACTACAACACAACACACACACACACACACACACACGAACAGCCACACACAAAAACGACTATTCCCCTGCACCTTTAGCCCCCCCCCCCCCCCCCAACCCAACCCAACCCCCCCCCTCCCACCCCACCCCGGCCACGTCCCCCACTCCCCCTCCCCCCGCGCCGCCCAACACATGATGGTCAGACTAACTGGTGGCACAGTCGGGAAATTGCTCTGGGAATGGACTCCGTGAAGTTAACTTGATCCCATCCTCTGCCACAAGTCAGGAGCCGGGCGCAAGCTTTCCGAGGCCGGCCGTTCTCGCTGAGGGACAGGGTGAATCACGCGGAGGGTGGGCCCCGAGCTGCGGCCAGAACACGGACACTGGGGCCAGACGGAGATACTAATGCCGGTTTAAATGTTCTCCGTTCCGGCGCGCCACTTCGAGCCTCCTAAAATGATTCCGCACGGCATGACAACCCCAGTTCCTCGCGCGATCTATACACGTCCGTGCATGCGCATCACCTACTTCCGGAAACAACGCCCTCGCGCGGCCGTTTTTGCCAGTGAAGACGAGAGTTGTCGGTCCTTTTCGCGTCGGAACCGAATCACTGCTTCCCTCAAAGTGCTCCACAGGAAAAGCAAATCGGAAAGGGACGAGAGAGAGAGAGAGAGAGAGAGAGAGAGAGAAGAGAGAGAGGAGAGAGAGAGAGAGAGAGAGAGGAGAAGGGAAAGGGAGCGGTATCTACTCGCGGTAACTCAATTCCTGTCCTGAAGAAGAGTGGGGAAGCATCTTACCAGATTTCTCCGTTTGGCGGAGAGACGCCCGAGCACGGGGCTAGAATGGAAGGCAGGTAGCGGGAGGCGAGGTGGGCGGGGAGCTGAGGGGAAGTTTTAACGAAGACACGATGACATTAGAGGAAAGTTTATCAATTAGAGCAGGGGCACGCCATCACAGACGAGTCGGTCGTCGTGTTTGCCTCCGTCCTCTACCCCCTCCCCCCCTCCTACCCTCCTCCTCCATCCCCCCCCCCCCCCCCCCCACCCTCCCTCCTCCTCTCGTCCCCGCTTTTTTGGCCAGGTTTAATGATTTCGGCGGGGAAGGGGATCCGATTTGAGCCGGCATCTGGGTCGATTAAGAAAACGAGGGATTGGAGCGGACCGTTAATTTGTTCTGAGAGCGGGCCCGGCCTTGGGGTTGCCGGGCCTGTTGACGCACGTCGTTCGGTCCGCGGATTGAGTCCAACTGTGGCCGGCCTGGCAGGACCGGGACAGCCCGCCTCCTGCTGGGCAGTGGACAGAGTGGGACAGGCGGACAGGGGGGAAGGGGGGGGGGGGGGGGGGGGGGAGATACCAGGATTAGTGTGTGGGTTGGGTATCGGGAAGACGGTGGTGGGTGGGTAGAGTGGGACAGTCGGAGACGGGGAAAGGGGGTGGGGTGGGGGTGGGGGAGATCCCAGGATTACTGTGTGGGTTGGGTATCAGGACGGTGGTGGGTGGTGGGTAGGGGGTGGGTAGAGTGGAAGTCAGACAGGGGAAGGGGGGTGGGGTGGGGGAAGTACCAGGATTAGTGTGCGGGTTGGGTATCAGGACGGTGGTGGGTGGTGGGTGGTAGAGTGGGACGTCAGAGGGGAAGGGGGGTGGGGTGGGGGAGGTACCAGGTTTAGTGTGCGGGTTGGGTATCAGGACGGTGGTGGGTGGTGGGTGGTGGGTGGGTAGAATGGGACAGTCGGAGAGGGGGGAAGGTGGTGGGGGTGGGGGAGGTACCAGGTTTAGTGTGTGGGTTGGGTATCAGGACGGTGGTGGGTGGTGGGTGGGTAGAATGGGACAGTCGGAGACGGGGGAAGGTGATGGGGGTGGGGGAGGTACCAGGATTAGTGTGTGGTTTGGGTATCGGGAGGACGGTGGTGGGTGGGTAGAGTGGGACAGTCAGACAGGGGGAAGGGGGGTGGGGTGGGGGAGGTACCAGGATTAGTGTGTGGGTTGGGTATCAGGACGGTGGTGGGTGGTGGGTGGATAGAGTGGGACAGTCGGAGAGGGGGGAAGGTGGTGGGGGGTGGGGGAGGTACCAGGATTAGTGTGTGGTTTGGGTATCGGGAGGACGGTGGTGGGTGGGTAGAGTGGGACAGTCAGAGATGCGGGAAGGGGTGGGGGTGGGGTGGGGTGCGGGAGGTACACGATTAGTGTGTGGGTTGGGTATCGGGAGGACGGTGGTGGGTGGGTAGAGTGGGACAGAGAGGGGGGAAGGGGGTGGCGGGGGTTGGGGGGGGGGTGGGGGAGCTGGGGTGGGGGGGGGATCTGGGGGGGGGGAGGGGGAGGGGGCAGCACAAGGATTAGTGTGTGATTTGGGCATCAGGGGTACGGTGGTGGGTGGATAGAATGGGACAGTCAGTGAGGGTGGAAGGGGGTGGGGGGTTGGGGGAAGGGGTGGGCCGGAGAACGGGATGTACCAGGATTAGTGGGTGGGTTGGGTATCAGGTGGACGGTGGTGGGTGGATAGAGTGGGACAGTCGGAGAGGGGTGGGGGGAGGTGGGGGGTGGGGTGGGAGGGGCAAGATTAGTGTGTGGGTTGGGTATTAGGACGCTGGTGGGTGGGTGGAGGGTTGGAGAGGGGGGTGGGGGGGTGGAGGGAGGGTGTTGTGGTCCGACGGGACTCTGAAAGGGGTTTGGGTTCTGCAGAACTACTAGTAGATGCGCGCCAGCGGAAATCTATTGTCTATCATTCTGTGTTGTTGCCGAAGATTCGGCAAATGTCCTTTGGATTTGTGTGTAAAACGAGCAATCTGTTCGTGCACGGTTTTTTTGCATGGAAAGTTATTCGGCCAGACGCAAGCAAAACGGTGGTCTGCTCACTTCTGATTGCCCTGTCGCGTTACTGACCACTCGGTGATGTACGGTACTCACTTCAAAACAACGCGAGAGAGCGATTCTACCGGACCAACTGTGCATATAATTTGCGTGATAATCACCCCAAACTAGTGACTGCGATTCATCCGCTGGCCTTGATGACAACAGACGATGGCAGACTTGTACACACAGTTAAGTTAAACCCACGCAGAGGGTTTCTAGCGGAGAGGAAGGTGGAGGTCATTGGATGTTGAGGGCTGAAGACAGAACAGTCTGTAATTAATTCGTTACATTGTGCGGATTTAGCGGAAGTCCGACAAAGATAAGTTCGAAACACATACAAGGTTAAAATAACGCTATTTATTAGGACAAAACACAACAGGCGAATTTTCGGGCTAATAATCCCCTTTACCAAGCCACAAAATGACACTTTAAACGTCATTCTTATTTAAGATTTGTTTTCGGACCAATATATTTTACGCTGTTTTTGAGTACCAATGTGGAAGATATTTTATTCCCGAAGGAGACGTATCTTTTGCCAGTTGTACATACCTAACGCTACACTGTCACCATTGGAATTATTTCTGCGTTAAGATGGGCAGCGATGAGAGCCATTTTAATGTTTCGTTAACTGTGATCTAACAACAACAACAAAACAACAACAACAACAACAACATCAATAATAATAATAATAATAGATTCAGTACCAGAGGATGTCCCTCTGGTGGAGTTTGTGTACTTTGTATTAATTTCACTCGCACGCCAGGTGAGTTACCGTAGGCGTCTCCGGTCTTTGTTGTTGTGTTTGTGTAACGTCCTCTTTCGAGCGCTGATTAACTCACTTGCGTGTTGATTTTTCATTAATTGAGAGGTTAGGGGCAAAATCACAAGACAGTGTCCACAAACCACAAGTTTGAAGAGAAAGGAGAACGTAAGCCGGGAATCGAACACGCGTCATCCGCTTGCCAGCCTAAGGACTTACCGCTAGGCCAAAGCAGCACTTGTATGCAAGGTTAAGGCTGCTTATGGGTTGAATTGATTTGTACCCCGTGACAACAGGTTTGGGGCTGGGCCCTTTCTCGGTCCAAGAAGTCTACGTGGCTTGTAGGCTATAATTTCTCATTTTAGTGGGGGGAAAAGTTCTGTGACTCACGTGTTAATTTCAAGTAATTTCGCCCACTTCATCCCGCTAGCTCTCAGGAGGTTGTCTCTTTATTGAATGAAGGGATTTTGTCCCCTCCCCCAGGGGATCTTCTGCCACAGTCGGAGAAAACACCGTGGTTGTTGGATCAGGCACAAATAAACACACAGATAAAGGGAGGGAACTAGTTATCTTCTATTTCTCTCCCCTTGCCCCAGAGAGCCTGTAAATGTCTTTTTGTTGTTGTGGCGGGGTGAGTTTTCTTTGGGTCGTCCATGCTGGGAGGAGACGAACAATGGAGAAGAACGGATTGGACCAGCTGACAGAGGAAGTGTGTGTGTGTGTGTGTGTGTGTGTGTGTGTGTGTGTGTGTGTGTGTGTGTGTGGTGAGTAGAGAGAGAGAGAGAGAGAGAGAGAGAGAGAGAGAGAGAGAGAGAGAGAGAGAGAGAGAGAGAGAGAGAGTGCGTGTGTGTGTGTGTGTGTGTGTGTGAGTGTGAGGGTGTATGTGTGTGTGAGAGTGCGTGCGTGTGTGTGTGTGTGTGTGTGTGTGTGTGTGTGTGTGTGTGTGTGTGTGTGTGTGTGTGTGTGAGAGAGAGAGAGAGAGAGAGAGAGAGAGAGAGAGAGAGAGAGAGAGAGAGAGAATGTGGAAGCTCCACGCGTGAGCGGTGCTAATTTTGTACAAACACGAAACTGCGGATCAGAACACAACACAAAAGGTTGAAAAGAACGCCGATTTTAACCAGACAGCACGAAACATTCGCCGTTTTTCAAGTATAAAACCTTTTCTCAAGCAACGAACAGATAATAAATATGACAAACGATGATAGGAATGAAATTTGATCTGTTTAGCTTTCAGTCTATGAAGGCGTTTTTCGGGAGACTGAATACAAGCATCAAGCATGAGCTTTATGAAAATCGTTCCTCCTCAGCTGCCAAACAAAGCCTAATTGATTTCTGTGCCTGTCTTTCAAAAGGGCACATCACAGCGTTTAGACAGTATCTATGTCACACGCTGTTTAAACTTTATTATCCAAACATAGATTCCGTCTCGCAAGTCTGTGTGCGTGGCGGCCGAACTGAGGCTCAAACATGCCAACGAAACATGGAAGTTAAGGCGAATTTAAAGGTCTCTTCCGTTGACAAAAAGCAAAGAAATCCGCAATAGAAAAAGGCCCAGGCCATATAGCGGGTGATCCACTGCTCACTGCAGAGTTTTCCGCCCAAAGCCTTGCAGTCTTGCAAAGTTGGGGCCCGCCTAAAACGAGAGCACAAGCCACGTGATCAAAATTGTGAGCCGTCTATTGAACATTTTTTGTGGCAGTGCTACTTTACCAGACGCTTTTGGCGATTATTAGAGAATCTTATCAGCACAAGTTGTGAAACTGCCGTTAACATTAAGATTACAGAAAATCTTGTATTGTTTGGAATAGACAGCACAGCTATTACTGAAAAAATATTTGACCTCATTATTCTATTGGCAAAGCAGTACCTTTATTGATGTAAATTTGAGCAATCTGTACCGCTGGTCTCTGTGTTCAGAAAACAACTTAAGCTAAGACATAATTTAGAAGAATATAACTCGAAAATCAGATTTCAAGAAAATGCCTTTAACGCACAATGGCATTGTTATAGACCTCTTTTGCTGGAAGACTAATGATTTACTCGAACTGATTAACTGTTACTGCTTGGATGCTACGATTTTTGGGGTTGTTTTTTGTTGTTGTTGTTGTTGTTGTAAATAGCTGGATAGTTGCGTCATTCAACCTTCTTTGTTTTTGTGTGTGGGTTAGGGGTGAGGGATGTATTTGCTTTTGGGTTTGATTTTTTCTCTTTTTCTTCTTCTTGCGTTTGTTTATTTGTGCATGCGCGCACGTGTGTGTGTGTGTGTGTGTGTGTGTGTGTGTGTGTGTGTGTGTGTGTGTGTTTGTGTGTGCGATGTCTTGCAGCTGTCTTTGAGTGAGTAACTCTGACTTATGGTGCGTTTGTTATTTTGAAACAAACTGAATAAAAAGAAATTAAAAAGAAAAAAGAAGAAAAAAAGAAGGTGTAAGCTATATCAGCTTTCAGTGCCATAGTTAGGAATTGGATTTCAACACCCAGCAATCGCACAATAGCGTTTCACGACGATTCAGTGTGATAATAATGAAGTGAGAAATTAAGCTATTATGTGTATGTGTACAGACATAAAGCTCTGGATTCAAATGTCATGATGGGTGATACAATAATGCTAACACTATGGTGATCGACTCAGTGATATCGGACCCCTTAAAACCCAGAATGATTGTGCGACATTTCACGGACTGTCTGTGCCAAAAGAGCTAATTCATTCCTTTATGATACCTGAATTATTTAAAATACCTAATTAAAACTATCAATAAAACAGCAAAGCTACTACAAATGTTCAGACCGCAAAACATGGTTTTTAGCTCATATTGCATGCATTTATGTTTCTTTTCTTTTTTCTTCATTAAAGTGTTTCTTCACTTACTTGAATGAAACCCGATAAAAAATAAATTAAAAAAATAAAAATAAAAATTGTGAGCCGGTTTGGCCTAGCGGTAAGGCGTTAGGCTGGTAAGCGGAAGGACCTCGGTTCGATACCGCTTCGGCTCTCCTTTCTCTTCAAAAAGGTTGTGGTTTGTGGACACTGTCCTGTGACTTTGTCCATCACTTGCTAGTGAAACATTAAAATGGATCTCATCGCTGCCCACCTTAATGCAGGAATCATTCTGGTGGTGACAGTGTAGCGATAGGTATATAATCTCCCTCTCCCCCCACCTCCATACCCCCCCCCCCCCTTCTCCCCGTCCCTAATAAGCCTCGTGGTTTCTGTGGACGTTAAGCACCATGTTTACTCACTTACGTGGTCAACAGAGCCCAGGAGCTGGACTCTTACGAAGAAGCTAGCCCAGAAGAGATCAAGAGCAAGGAGGTGGTGCTGGGCTAAGAGAGAGAGTTGGACTTCTTTTGCTTCAGTTATTTCCCATCGGCGGAGCTACAGACATGTCTTTGTGACTCTGTTCTGCATAGCAGTTGGGACAGCAATTGCGTGGTGCTGTGGTCGCTGCGCAATGCCGGACGGACACTGCCTTAACATCCTGCTGTTCTGGCGGCGGTCCACGGCGGCCTTGGTCTTCCGGGTTGGCGCCTTTTTCGAGGTTTCACTCTTTTGTCCCCCTTTTCCCACTCATCCCCGTCCCTAATAGGCCTACTCGCCTCAGTGGACGTTAAGCAACAAAGTCTCTCTCACGTGATCAAACGAGTGTCAGAGCTCAGGAGCTGTGTGAAAGTCGAGGTGGACGTCCTGGGCTCCCGTCCCTAATAAACCTACGGTTTCTGTGGACGCAAAGCAACACTCCAACAACAACAACAACGTGATCAAACCAGTCATGAAAACTTTTTTTTTTTTTTTTTTAAATACAGATTTCTCTGCTTTTTGTCAGAGGAAGAGACCTCTAAGAGCGGCTCTCACTTCAACAACAACAACAACAACAACAACAACAACACACACCCCCCCCCCCCCCCCTTCACAGCCCCCCTCCCC
>JABMCL010001067.1:1077500-1080000 GCA_018857735.1 Alviniconcha marisindica | reverse complement strand
TGGACGAAAGACACGGGTTGCTGGTGGAGGCATCACGTGACTTTCGCTGACAGGTTTGATCGTGTGCGGGCCTTCCTGGCGACTTCGCCGAGCGGAACGACGATAAACACGCGTATCGGTGACTCGGGGAGACAGGGGGCTGAGGTACCTACGAACATACAAACCACACACACACACACGCACGCACGCACGCATACGCACGCACGCATACGCACGCACGCACGCCGCACCAGCACGCACAGGGGGCAGCACACACAACAAACACACACACACACACACACACACACACACACACAACAGAGATACCACACCACACACACACAAGCGGGAGAGAGGAGAGAGGAGAGAGAGAGAGCAGGGAGCAGAGGACGCGCCACACCACCACACACACAACACACACACACACACACACACACACAACACACACACACACACACACACACACACACACACACACACACACACACACGCATACTCACACTCAAACATTCACACGTACGCACGCAGGCATGCACACTCACACGCGTACTCTCTCGTACACACACACACACACGCGAGCGCGCGCGCACGCACACGCACACACACACACACACACACACACACACACACACCACACACACACAACACACACACACACACAATTTATACACACAGACACACGCACTCACACGAGCGACACACCTACTCACGTACGCCTGTGCGCAGACTGAGGATTTCTTGGTGTCCAAAAAAGCTACCTCACAATGTATAGTGTAGGAGAGAGGTATGTGGCTGGATTTTAGCGGTTTGTTTTCCTAGACCTCCAGTCAGAAATACAGAGACAGGCCGGTAATTGCTCTAAACTTGGCACCAGCCCTTTGTTTGGCAAAACGACGAGAAATGACTTTTCCACGTGTTCCTTCTGCCCTGAATTTCACCCGTTTGAGAATGGGATATGTTCAGTTTAATTGTGTGTGTGTATATGTGTGTGTGTGTGTGTGTGTGTGTGTGTGTGTGTGTGTGTGTGTGTGTGTGTGTGTGTGGTGTGTGTGTGTGTGTGTGTGTGTGTGTGTGTGTGTGTGTATGTGTGTGTGTGTGTTGTGTGTGTGTGTGTGTGTGTGTGTGCACCGGCCCTGTGTGTGTGTGTGTGTGTGTGTGTGTGTGTGTGTGTGTGTGTGTGTGTGTGTGTTGTAGTGTGTGTGTGTGTGTGTGTGTTCGCGCGCGCGCGCGTCAGTTTGCGTGCACACTTATGCATATGTGGACTCTCGTGCATGCGTGCGGACGCGTATTAAAACCGTCCAGTAACTCAGACGGGATTATCATCAACTCGTAACACCCCTTGTAGGAACGGTTTCAAAGAAACGCACAATAATACTTCACTTGCCCCGTTTGTCCACCAAACAAGACAGAGAACACCTTGCGTGTCAGATAACGTATCGCGTTTGGTGGCGCTGTTCATATTTCAGTCAGTGTAAAAATGGAGGTTTTATGTCATCCACAATTTTGCCCCTTATCTATCCGGCGGCCAGCTTCCGTATTTCATCCTGTTGCCCACTCAGATAGATTCCATCCCCTTGCAGATACATTTCAAGCAGCGCGTGACTTAAAGAGTCTCTTTAAAGATACCGGCCCGTCTAGCAGGTAGACGATGTCAAAATAAACAACGCTTTGGTTTTTAGGGAAACGTACTGTTGATTTTATTTCGAAATTAGAGATGGAGGTTCGTGAGTGACGATTAGCGGGACTGGATGTACAAAGCATCGGCAAGTGTCGCAGCGGGCATAACGGCTAGACCCGGCTTCCTCTTCCTCTTGCCCTGGCCTTCTTTAAATGGACGTACCACCTCCTTAAACGGGACATGCCACCATCCGTGACTTCCTTTAATGGGGCAGGCCACAGTTCGTGACTTCCTTTAATGGGACATGCCACAATTCGTGACTTCCATTAATGGGGCATGCCATAATTCGTGATTTCCTTTAATGGGGCATGTCATACTCGTGACTTCCTTTAATGGGGCATGCCATACTTCGTGACTTCCTTTAATGGGGCATGCCGTACTTCCTGACTTCCTTTAGTGGGGCATGTCATACTTCGTGACTTCCTTTAATGGGGCAGGCCATACTTCGTGACTTCCTTTAATGGGGCATGCCATACTTCGTGACTACCTTTAATGGGCCATGTCATACTTCGTGACACCCTTTAATGGGGCAGGCCATACTTCGTGACTTCCTTTAGTGGGGCATGTCATACTTCGTGACTTCCTTTAATGGGGGCAGGCCATACTTCGTGACTTCCTTTAATGGAGCAGGCCATACGTCCTGACTTCCTTTAATGGGGCAGCCATACTTCGTGACCTCCTTTAATGGGGCAGGCCATACTTCGTGACTTCCTTTAATGGGGCAGGCCATACTTCGTGACTTCCTTTAATGGGGCAGGCCATACTTCGTGACTCCCTTTAATGGTGCAGGCCATACTTCGTAACTTCCTTTAATGGGGCATGCCATAATTCGTGACTTCCTTT
>JABMCL010001067.1:1047500-1072500 GCA_018857735.1 Alviniconcha marisindica | reverse complement strand
GGACGCGGGTGGTGGTAGTGGTGGGGGGGGGGGGGGACCCAAGAAGAAGTAGGAGTAGTTGGAGTTTAACATTGTGTCAAACACACAGGCACATCACAGGACGAGAAGAAGAAGGAGGAAGAAGAGGAGGAGGAGGAGGAAGAGGAGGAGGAGGAAGAGGAAGAAGAGGAAGTAAGTAAACTGATGTTTTACGCCCAGTCAACCAGTGCGGTTAAATCAGGGCGATTGAGGAGGAAGAGAAAGATGAGAAAGAAGATAAAGAGAAGAACATGGAAAAGGTGCCGAAAAGATGAAGAAGATAGAAGAAGCAAAATGAGAAAATCATATGGCGCAAGAAGAAAAGACTTTGTCAAAGAACGAACACGTGGCAAGGGCGGTGGGTTATCAGATCGGACAAATTTAAAAAAACAAACAGAAGAGGTTTTTGAGAGGTAGGTGATGGTGGTGAGATAGATAGGGTGAGGTGGGGTGAGGGAGGGGGTCGGGGTGGGGGTGGGTGGGCGTTGGTCGTGCAGACAATGGTCAGAGCTGAACACAAGAACGTTCTTTTAGCAGAACCAGCCACAACCTTTCGTGTCTCATTCTAGCTCGGGTCTGTATTTCTCTGAGTTAGACCTCGCACCTGACTTATTGTTTACCATGTGAAAGTAATCAAAGTCGAATCGCTCCCCAGTAGCTGTCAGTAGAATTGCAGGGACAGAAACAGAATTTCTTGCTCGATTACAAATGTCATTTTCTGCCTCGGTGCCCAACTACGAATGAAGTGCCCCCCTCCCCCCTGTCCCCCCTTCCCCCTGCCCCCCCCCCACCCCCCCCCCCCCCCCAACCCCTCCGAAGCAGGGTCCTGGGCAGGAAAACCGTGAACACATCACGTCCACTGGGGAGTTGGTTATGTCCCCTTATTATCGTTCAGTCTCCCTCTGCCTGTTGCCGCACTCTTCATTTCGCGAACATCTTCGTCAGCTCAGTTCTCCATCCCGCGGTCAGGATATCGCGGTCTGCACCCTCTTTTCAGTTAGGCCGTCAGTTAGTTAGTTAAATAGTCAGTCAGTCAGTTAAATAGCCAGTTAGTTGCCTGTGGCTGCACTCTTCTTTTCGTCAGCTCAGTCCTCCATTCTGCGGTCAGGATATCGCGGTCTGCACCCTCTGGTGAGTTAGGCAGTCAGTCAGTTAGTTAAACAGTCAGCCAGTTAGTTAAATAGCCAGTTAGTTTGTGAAGGGGCACAACATCAGAGAACTGAGTCGCCTACGGTCCATGTCACCTGGCATGCGAGCAAGTACAAGGCACAGTGCACATTAATCGTTCCTCATGCTCGATATTTAAATTTCCATTTACTTATTCATTTATTCTTAAACTCCGCCAAAGGTATGCCCTCATATCAGTTACACACACGTCAAATATTGTTCTTCCTCGTTGTCTTCTTCTTCTTCTTCTTTTTATCTTTTTCTTCCTGTCATTTTTTTTTTGAGCGGAAAGTTGCATGCCTATAATATTCTGCAATAATTTGTCCTGTGGCATGCTTGTAGCCATCTCGGCCGTCTTAAGTTACTCTGATTATGCCTGTCTCTGTTTTTAAGTGTTGCGTCGTTTCTGGCAGCTGCGCAGAATACGCTCTACGGGATACAACGATAACCACAGACACGGGGGGGAAGGGAAAAAAAGAGAGAGAGAGAGAGAGAGAGAGAGAGAGAGAGAGAGAGAGAGAGAGAGAGAGAGAGAGAAAAAATCCCGTCTGTCGTTTTTGCTCAGTAATAACCCTGCGACCCAAAGCAAGCGGGGTCCTGAGCTTGCTTAATTGCAATGGGAGCAGACATTGCAGGGCCGCATTTCCAGAAACACGGGCGAAAAGCCGCTCTCGGGGGACATAACTCTGTCGTCACCTTGTCAGAGTTGTCACGTCGCTATGACAACGATTGTCTGCGACCGCTGTCCTTGTAAGGTGACGCCCGCACCGTGGGAGTCTCGCCTGTTCTCTCCAGAGTGCTGTCCCCTCTGGGGTCGACTCTTCACCGCTGTGAGTCATGAATACAGTATACGACTAATGGCCGTCATAAGGATGCAAGTGTGGAGCGAAGGTGTCTTTTGGCTGAGGGGTGGGGTTGGGGGGAGGGGCGAAATTGGGGTTGGGGGGGGGGGGGGGGGGGGGGGGGGGGGGGTGCATGTTTTTCGGTTTAAACCGTTAGTGTTCTTGTGAGAATTAAAGTCTCGGGACTTCAGTTCAAAGTGAGCACGCCTCCGTGGAATGACACCCATGAATAAGTTTAAACCTCGGTGCAACTGGGGCCGTCATTATACCGCCACAAAACCGACGATGGCGTTCGAGTAGGGATTCTGGTCCAACAGGCGACGAACTGCCCTGCTGTGGGCGCACTTCGGGGAAGGCTAAAAGCTCCTCTGGGATCTTGGTCAGCCAACAGCTGGAGGATTCCGGAAAAGGGTATAGATATAGGGTATATATATATATAAATTTGATCTCTTCGAAAGGACTATTTCCCGTCCCTAATAAGCCATTTCGCTTCTGTTGACGTAAAGCAACATGTTTACCAGGACTATCTCGACTCGATTCCGCTTCGGCTCTCCTTTCTCTTCAAAAAGGTTGAGGTTTGTGACGCTGCCTTGTGACTCTGCCCTCACAATTAATGAAACATTAAAATGGCTCTCATCGCTGCCCGGCTTAATGTAGGAGTCATTCTGGTGGTGGCAGTGCAGCGATGGGTATATAATTACGATCTCCTTCTTCCCCCTCCTCCATTCTTCCGTCCCTAATAAGTCTTATGGTTTCTGTGGACGTAAAGCACCGTGAAAGAAAAGTCTATCTCGATTTAGTTCAGTTTAGGAAAAAACGATACGGTTTGGAGAAGTATATGTCGTGGGGGGAAATAATGAATTTGGTGCCCGGAATGTACGACGCAAATTAGCCACCATGACCATGTTGCTTTACGTCCACAGAAGCGAGGTTGCTTATTAGGGACGGGGACATGGGGGGAAGGGGGGAGGGGCGGGGAGGAGAGAAAGAATGAAGGCTCGACCGCGGATACCGCCCGAAAAAGACCGGAGAGACCGTGGACCGCCGCCAGAACAAAGGAAGTGTTAAGGCGGTGTCCCCTCGCCATTGCGCAGCGACTAGTGCACTGCGCAATAGACCCCTTTCGTTTATCTCGCTGTCGCACAGCGACAACCAATCAGAGTCGGCTACAAAGTTCTACAACTCCTTCAAAGCGGATGTAGGGGGGAACGTGCTGACACTACTTAGAGCGTACTGAGATTTGACCGGGCTGAATCATTTTAGATGCCCACACACTTCGTAAAATTTCCAGTTAATTCAATACGTTGACTGACAAAGAAGCTCCGGCACCTGGCTGGCCGTTGTTGTTATTATTTTAATTTTTTCCCCTTCGGGGTGAGCCGGTGAGTGGGGTAGGGGGTGGGGACATTTAGTGTACGCCAGCACAAGTGCGCACGATCCGCCTAGTGTGTGTGTGGGGGTTGGTGTGCGTGTGTGTATGTGTGTGTGGGCGCGTGCACGGAAACTGGTGAAAACTGTGTGTGTGTGTGTGTGTGTGTGTGTGTGTGTGTGTGTGTGTGTGTGTGTGTGTGTGCTGTGTGTGTCAGTGCGAGCGCGCGTGCGCGCGCGTGCAGGCGACTATGAGTGCGGGGTGTTTGTGTTTCAGTGTGCGTCAGTTTCACTTGTTTTGTAGTGACTAAGTATGTGTAGTAATGTGTTATTATGCTATTGCTTTTGTGTGTGAGTATTTATGCATTCCATACTTTAATTAAATGACAAAGCTCTTTGAGTCGCTCAACTCGCACCCATTATTTATTTGCTGCAGGCTATAGTCTTTTGACTGTTGTGGTTTGGTGGTGTGTTTACCATTAGGTTTGTCGGTAGTCCGCCGTTTCTATTAATTTTGCCAGGTCAAGCTAAGTACTTCTTTATTCCATTTAAAGGAACAAGCAAACCAAACCACACACACACAAAACAAAAACAAAACAAAACACCCCCCCCCCCAACAAAACAAGAACATATTAAATTTAAAAAAAAGAGTTGAATAAAAAAAAGGAAAATGACCATATATAAATGATTCAAAATTGAAGAGAGCGCAACAACAGACAGACAATACTGATATCATAAACATTATTAGATAGAATAATATTGGTTACAGAAATGCGCTGTAAAATAAACAGTAGCTCACACATTCAAATATGATTAATAGGCTATATACAAGGCCCAAGTATAATCACTATTCTCATCATGTCCGCCTTCACACCCACACCCATACACCATGTCACCGCCTCCCACACATCCACACGCACACATTCATACACCCACCCTCATATCTCAGTCTCTGTCTGTCTCTGTCTGTCTGTCTCTCTGTCTCTGTCTGTCTGTCTGTCTGTCTGTCTCTCTCTCTCTCTCATAGACTGACACACACACACACACGCGGGCGCGCGCGCATACAGGCGCACGCACGCACACAAATAACGGACCAAGCCGGGTAGCCTCATAATTATTCCTAAAACAGGATGAAAATCGGCATGAAATTAGTGAAAGCTGTTACAGAGAGAGAGAGAGAGAGAGAGAGAGAGAGAGAGAGAGAAGAGAGAGACAGACAGACAGACAGACAGACAGACAGACAGACAGACAGACAGAGAAAATTAGCCTAAACGATTGTACTTAATTATAGTAAAATGTAAGGCAAGAGATCAAAAATGAAAGGTTTCAACACAGCAACACACTCACCCTCACATGCACACGACACTCGTGACACGTCCTGCCGGCAAAACAACCTAATCAATGTCAGTTAATGCCGCAGTTACTCCCCCCGCCTCCCTACATTCTCTCGTTCTAACAACAATGGTATATACTGCAGTAATTAAGTGCACAGCCGGTACACTTCAATAAGATGGAGAAGAAAAAAGAAGAAGAAAAAAACGGGGATTAAAACAACAACAACACAACAACTTCATTCTCAACAGACTGGGCCGGGGATCATTCTCGAGTCAGCGCCGCGGAACAAGATACTTTGCCTTTCTACTGAAACTAAATGACAGACGTTTCGCGGGATTCCTGGCTTTTATTCGACCAGTGGTGCAGTGGATTACACGGCAGTGATCTTTTGCGCCCATCTTGTAGCCGTGAAATGCGACGTTTTCACTACTACTAGTACTAGGGAAATACAGCTATGCGCTCGACCAGCAACCCAGCTGACGTGTTCCCCCCTACTTCCGGCAGATTTCACACGCCAGTCCATTGCGCATGCGCGAAAATCTAAGTGAAAGGGGTCTATTGCTGTTTCAACTGCCGTGCTGGGCAGAGTCACAACAACAACCCGAAGCGAAAGAAGTCCAACTTTCGCAGCCCAGCTCCACCTCCCTGCTCATGAGCTCTTCTGGGCTAACTTGAGGGTCCAGCTCCACCTCCCTCCTCTTGATCTCGCCTGGAACCCTGAATTAGCCAACCATGCTAAGAAGGCATCGGATATGACAGAACGCGTCGGACATGACGCAAGACGCTCTTCACACCTGTAAGGGGTCTCAGCCCACAGGGGTGTCGTTTCCTTCCTGGGTCCTCCAGATGTGGGCCTGTGAAGATCCCAGAGGAGCTTTTAGCCATCCGCGAAGTGCGCCCACCACAGGGCTGTTGGAGCCTGTTGAACCAGTCCCCACGCTAAAGTAGCCGTGGCTGAACTGCAGTGTTTCGGAACTCCGTCGTGTTTGGTATCGTCTTGTCAATACAAGTCAAACATCAAATGGCCGTCAGGGCTGTTTGTGAGGCGGTAGTTGATTAATCCAAAAGGGAACGGGCATGGTTTTGGCGGAGCCGAGTGATGTATCACCTGCTGGAGAATGCGTGTCGAGAGCGCGTGTCTCGTGTACACAGGGATGATTTACGATAGGCGCGAAGTGGGTTATGGACATGCGCATTGCTGGCGGTTACGCGCTGAAACCGGAGAAGGGTCAGTTGTGCAACTTGCTGAGTGCCGTACGTGCCGTTATCACTGCCAAGACTGTGCAAACCGAACCGAACGCTGGTAGCTTTAACGCTGCCGCGTGAACAAAACAGGGTCTGGAGCTTCCCCGACTGCTCGTTCTGTCCGTGCACCTTGTAGCCGTCAGTTGGACCACACACACTGACGTGGGAGGAACGGTCCACCACCAACGCCCCTTCAGCACACGTTAGAAATGCTGCAACAATCACTACTTTCAAGTCCGCTCTAAAGGCACATTTCTTTAGCCTGTATCACTCTGAGTCAGCCCTGTTCGATTTGATATGTCGGTGTGTGTGTGTGAGAGAGAGAGAGAGAGAGAGAGAGAGAGAGAGAGAGAGAGAGAGAACTCGAACTCGAAAACTTTATTTTCCAAGGATTGTAGTTTAGGTTCATTTAGACCTGTCTAACAACTAGTCCTTGCTAAACTACTGAATAAGTGAAACACGGAGAAACAATTATATGAAACCGGAAAAAACAAAAAACAAAACTTTACAAACTCGATTAATATTTAAACATGATAAACAATATACAAACAAATAAATTATAACACTACCCCTATGAATAGTAATAAACATACAGGAACAGCAAAATCAGTGAAAATATTTTGAGAGAGGCGAGAGAACTCGAACTCGAACTCAAACTTTATTTTCCAAGGATTGTAGTTTAGGTTCATTTAGACCTTGCTAACAACTAGTCCTTGCTAAGCTGTCGAATAAGTGAAAACTGGAGAAACAATTATATAAATATAAAAATAAAAATGTTTTACAAACTCGAATAATATTTAAACAGGATAAACAATACATAAACAAATAAAATATAATACTACCACTATTAATAGTAACAAACATACAGGAACAGCAAAATCATTGAAAATACTTTGAAATGACAATGAATAAATAAGATGTATACATAGCAAAAATGGTGTTGACGTATCTCGCAATTATTTGTAAATCACGAAAACATAACATGGTTCAGTGGTACGTGGGGGGAGGGGGAGGGGGTGGGGGGGGGGGGGGGGGAGAAGAAGAAGAAGAAGAAGAAGATTTTTGTTGTTGATCAGATCATAAATCACAGTAGGCAATGCTGCATTCACTCACACACAGACACACACAGACACACACACACACACACACACACACAGCGCGGTAGCAACAGTAAATCACTTTTCAATGATGTGATAAACGATGATACCGGCATCTGTATAGCAAGCACTGGTCTACAGAGTAAAATGAGGGGGTGGGGTGGGGGGGGGGGGGGGGGGGGGTTATAAGCTGTCTTATACGGTTGTGTTAAGGTGCTCACGGAGGTTTTTCTTGAAGGAGCTGAGTGAGTGACATGATCTGAGTGCACTGGAAGACTATTCCAAAACAGGGCACCAGAAAAGGCCATGCTTGTTTTGAATAAATCTATTCTTGGCTTTGGTAACTGAAGGTAGTTGTTTCTGGAGCTAGAGTGGGGAGCTTTGTACAAGCTAGATATGTACACTGGCGCATTGTTGGTAAGTGCCCTATACATAAACACACCCTTGTTGTAGTCCAGTTGTTTGTGAAGGTTCAATATTCCTATCTTATTCAGTTTCTGGTCAGTGGTTAGATTTTTATCTGGAAGGATTAGCTTTCCGGATCTTCTTAGTAGAGAATTTAATCGTTTTTTGAGAGCATCACTACAACCGCCCCACACTACGGATGCGTAGTCAATGTGGGATTTAACGTGGGCATTGAAGAAAAGCTTTAAAGTATCAGTGTCAACAATGTACTTTAGCTTAGATAGAAGGAAGACACGCTTAGAGAGTGTTTTGCACAGTGTGTCAGTATGTGTATCCCACCGAAGTTTGTTGTCTATAATTATTCCTAAAAGTCGGTGTTCTGCCACTTGTTCAACTTTCACTCCATGTAGTAACAGATCAAGCGATAAAGGTAACAGCTGATGCTTCTGCCTTGTAGCGATTGTCATAGAGTGGGTTTTCTTTGGAGTTTATGACCATAGAATTATTGTCGCACCAACATGAGACCTGGTCTAAGCTTTCCTGTAAGGTGTGTTCTACCTGCATAATATCTTTTCCGGATGTGTGGAGTGTTGTGTCGTCTGCTAACATGTCGCAAGCAACAGAAATATTCGTTACATGCAATGGTAGGTCATTGATAAAAAATACTAAACAGAATAGGCCCTAGAACAGATCCTTGTGGTAGTCCAAACTTTACAGAGCCTTCAGAAGAATATGAGCCATGGAGGAAAACACTTTGCGTTCTGCCTTCAAGATACGATTTGAAAAACGGTAGAGAACTTGAATTCTGAAGGTAGCATCCAAGCTTGTACATCATGATATTGTGATCCACAAGGTCAAAGGCCTTTTTCAGGTCTAGGAATATCACGCCAGACACCTCAGATCTGTTCATCGCTGTCAGCCAAGAATGTGTAGCCGTACTAATGCGGTACTGCAAGAGTGTTTACATCGAAAACCCGACTGGAAGGGGTGAATGAGTAGGTGTTTTTCCAAATAATCATTTAACTGCACATGCACATGCTTTTCGAGGAGTTTGGACAGGACAGATAACAGTGATATTGGTCTGTAGTCAGTCAAATTTGTCTTGTCGCGAGTTTTTGACAATGGGATCACTTTTGCTTTCTTAAACTCAGATGGATAATGGTTTTTCTCGATGCATAGATTAAAAATGTAAGTAAGTGAGTCTATTATGTAAGGCATTGACAATTTAAGTAAGTGGTTACTAATGCCATCGGATCCAGACGACTTTTTGTTATCCAGTTTGGATATATATTTACCGAGTTCTGGAATGGAAATATATGGGATGACAAATGGCTCCTGCCCTCGTGTTTTTCGCTCGCAAAATTCATGTAGAATATCTGAGCATTCAGTGTCATATACATCATCCGATCGTGGTTTTGCCAAACATTCTGCCACAGAAAGGAAGTGATTATTGAATTTATCAGCCGTTAGGTTCTTTGGGATATCGGCAGAATGAGACTGGCTCCCTTTCGTGAATGTATTTAGAGCACGCCACACAGTCGAAATATTTTTATCTCGCTCAATGAGTTTCTGGAAATAGTCCTTTTTTGCTTTTCTCACCTGATTTTTTATTTTATTTCTTAGCTTCTTATATTCTGAAAAACGTTTTTCTTTCTTTAGTTTGTCTAGAGAGAGAGAGAGAGAGAGAGAGAGAGAAGAGAGAGAGAGAGAGAGAGAGAGAGACTCACTGAATAAAATTATGGTTGATTTTTGCTTTGTTTGTTTGATTTTTGTACATGTACGTTAACCAACTCCCCCGCCTCCCAGCATGTGCTTTGTAAAGCGCGGAGTTTTATTTTTATTTTTATAAAGAATTTGCGCTGTAAAAATGATCGATATTATTATTAATCAACACCACTTCAGCACCGCCACACTCCCGGAGCCTCGCTTTCTCGCATCCTTCCTCCAAACTCTGCCGTAACTGGTTGCTTCATTGAGTTCAAGTTCAGTGTTGCTTTACGTCCACAGAGCGCATAAGGACTATCAGGGACGGGGAGCCCAGGACGGCCACCTCGACTTTCACACAGCTCCTGAGCTCAAGTGAACGGGCACTGGTCTTTATATCCGCGTATTTGTCGTCCGAAATCGCCCCAGTAGCCTAAGTGTGACGCTGTCAGCACCCGCCGAAAGATTGTAAGTAAGTAAACATGGTGCTTAACGTCCACAGAAACCGTACGGCTTATTAGGGACGGGGAGAAGGGGGGGGGGGGGGTATGGAGGTGGAGGGAGGGAGATTATATACCTATCGCTACACTGTCACCACCAGAATGACTTCTGCATTAAGATGGGCAGCGATGAGAGCCATTTTAATGTTTCAGTAGGAAGTGATGGACAAAGTCACAAGACAGTGTCCACAAACCACAACCTTTTTGAAGAGAAAGGAGAGCCGCAGCGGTATCGAACCGAGGTCCTTCCACTTACCAACCTAACGCCTTACCGCTGGGCCAAACCGGCTCACTCGAAAGATTGAAACTGCGAACAGTTTGAGTACTAAGACTGTGAAAGCAACATGGCGTCGACGCACGCACGTGATCATCGGAACGTCCGCCCCGGGTAGAAAAGAAAGAAAAATTAACACCGTCTCGATTCGAACGATTTTTGCTTTATTTGTGCTGGCGTAAGTACTGTGGGCGGTTATAAGAGAAACGCGACCTGATAGGAGTTGTCTGTGTGGTTACAAACTTAATGTTGAACTGGTTCCTGTTTGTCTGGTCTGTTAGCTAACAAACAAACAAACAAAAAACAAAACAAACAGAATTTGAAACAAGAATGACCACTAACGTTTTGAAACAAGACCCAAACACACAAAAGGTTAAAAGAACGCTATTTATTATATAATTAATCTTGTGTTTTTTTGTCATAATAAATAGCGAGATCCAAACACATAAAAGGTTAAAAAGAACGCTTATTTATTAGGACACAAACTCACAGTTTCCAGATTATGTGTTTGTGTCCTCATAAATAACCGTTCCTTTGAGAGTTTTATGTGTTTGGATCTTGTTTTTGGAACGCTAGCAGTCATTTTTGTTTCAGAGTTTTTTCTCTCATAATAAATAGCGTTCTGTTTAACCCTTTTTGCGTGTTGGATCCTGTTAACTGACAGTTTTCAGACAATCAGTTAAGGCAGGGGTTGGAGGAAGGCTGTCGTAAAACGACGCTTGGGGTTCGTGCTCAGCCTTTCCACCTGGCAACACTCGACCCTCCAGTGGAGCCGGCGGCCGAACCGTCGACCACCACCACCAACACTTCAGCAGCACCGCCTCTCTCGGGGTTTCACCCTTGCGCCGGTAGGGGGCTCTGCGTGGCATGTTTACCTACCGTCATCGCCATCAGCACAACAACAGCGCCATCGTCCAGTAGGTGTGGTAACCTTTCACCAACTGTTAGTACGCGGAGATAGCACCCATATGACGACGCTAATGACTGCGCTGGGGCTCCTCGCGGAAAGGTGCAGATGCGAAAAGATGTGGGTGAAGTTCTTAATTCGTTTTTCTTCCCTACAGTGACCACATTCATCAGCTTGATTATTTGGCCACTATGGGGCAGGAATGGGGGAAGTAGGGGTTGGAGAGGTGAGGGGGGGTCTGCATGGAAATGAGGTTCAAACACATAAAAAGGTTCAAAATAATGCTGTTTATATATAGCGACAAAACACAGGATGCTAGGTTCAAAATAAAGCTGTAACAGCGCTGTTTATTAGGACATTGTGTTTTGTCTTTATAAATAGCGTTATTTTGAACCTTTTATGTTTTTGGATCTTGTTTTAGAACGCTAGCAGTTATTCTTGTTTCAGAAAATGAAAACAAAATTCAGAAATTCTTCAGCAGGCCCTTGATACAAAGGTGTCAGTAGTGTTGAATGCTGTCAATAGTCAGCACATTCCAAATGGCAGACTCCAAGAAAGTTCCATGATTAAAGGTCTTTCACGAAGAGTCCAGAAAGAGTGCACTTAAGCAGAGAAGAAAATAACAGGCAATGAGGTATGGTAATGATAAAATGATCAACCGGCAAGGTGCGTAGCCAGAAAGTGTGACCAAAAAAAAGGGTGGCCAGAATAGAGCAGGCTCGAATAGACTCAACACACACACACACACACACGCACGCACGCACGCACGCACGCACGCACGCACGCACGCACGCACGCACGCACGCACACACACACACACACACACACACGACTTACACACATATACATGCACACACACACACACACACACGACTTACACACATACACACACACACACACACACACACACACACACACACACACACACACACACACCACATACACACACATTCACGCACACAAACGCACACACACACACACACACACAACCATACACATACACCACACACACACACACACACACACACACACACACACACACGCACACACGCACACACACACACACTGACAGACACACGCATACACCACCACCAACAACAATCATCAAATACACCCATCCCAACCAACCAACCAAAAGCAAATGCCTCCCCTCCCTCAACAATACAAACAAAACAACAACTCCCCCCTCCCCCCAGTAAACAATAGCAACAACAACGCAACAAAAATCGGCTGTACGCAAGGAATAAGATATATGCCTGGCAGAAAAAGAAAAGACAAACAACAACAAAAAACAACAAAGCAACAACGCAACAAAAATCGGCTGTAACGAAAGAATAATATATGCTCCTGGCAGAGACAAAAACAAACAAAGAAACAAACAAACAAACAACAACAACAACCTGAGACAAAAACAATTCTGATGGCACCGCGCTCCGTGCGTTTCTACGCCTCCACCGGTGAGACTACCGACGTCTGTTGACTGGGTCCAACGATGCCAGCCAGGACCACATCAAGATTCCAGCCTGTCGGCCAGTCCGAAGACTGCCATCACTCGGGTGGTAATGCTTAGTTTATTCGCAACTTTCCCAGCCAAATGCTGGGTGCGGCCATTGGTGTTACTAAAGATAGAACTATGGGCCGACTTCCGGTCAGTGTATTCCGAAATTAACTGCGCAGTTAACGGCTGCAGCTGGAACCAAAGGAAGCTGAACAGTTTGCTGAATTTGCCGACCCCTGCGCCCCAGTCGGAGATCTCAAGCCCAGACTTCTGGATGAAAGTGAAACGCCCCACCGGAGGTATATCATATAGCGTTAAAACTCATTTATTCATCAACGTGCCGTTGTTTATGTTGTTGTTTTTTGTTGTTGGGAGGTGGGGGATGCTGCGCCGTTTCTTCGTTTAGTCAGTGCAACCGCGGGCACAGGTTGCTGATGTGCAGTGGTGCTGGTGAAAGGTACAGCGGCGAACGCTTTCTACCCCGCTGCGGTGGGTTTTGGTTTTTGTCTCGGTGTCTGTCTCTCTTTAGCTTTATCATTCTGCCTTCTCTCCCCCCCCCCCCCCCCCCCCCCCACACTCTTCTTGCTGGTTCTTTGGCATTTCTCTAGCATTTGTTTACGTCGATCTGTGTGGTGTGTGTGTGTGTGTGTGTGTGTGTGTGTGTGTGGGGTGAGAGAGAGAGAGAGAGAGAGAGAGAGAGAGAGAGAGAGAGAGAGAGAGAGAGTGTGATGTTTGTCTCAGTGTCTCTGTGTGTGTGTGTGGGGGGGGGGGGAGGGGGGGGGGGGATTCAGAATGAGTAGTGCACAACGGTTGGAGCAGCGGCGGGGTGGGTTGAGGGTGGTGATGGGGGTGGGGGGGGGGGGGGCAGAGTGAGGGCTGAAAATGAACATGGATGTGTGTGTGTGTGGGGGGGGGGGGGGGGGGAGGGGGGCGGTCGGATGTGGTTTTGGGGGCGAACGTTTGGAGCAGCGGCGGGATGAGGGGGGGGGGGGGGGGGGGGGAACAAAGGGTGCCAGAGTTGGGCAGTCCTAGGTCAGAGATCTGCCTTCCTGCCCGGCTGTCTGTCACTCTAACCCCCCTACCCCCCCCCCCCCCTTCACCCCCACCCGCCCCACCCTCACCGCCAATGCCGTTTCCAATGTTTTGACTATAACTTGTGTTTGCATATTTTCCACATCAAGACATGAACTGTCGTGAAGCTGGAATGCATACGGGCATTGCTTGGGCTTTCCGACCGTTTCCTCTTCAATTCATAGTGTCGCTGTTTGACCCACTTGGCCCCCGACTCCCTGCATGGAGCTACTGGCTGGGGTTTAACTCCCGTGCATTCACTGAGATGGGCAGCGATGAGAGCCATTTGAATTTTTCATTAACTGTGAGGGGCAAAGTCACAAGACAGTGTCCACAATGAACGTAAAGCCGACGCGTATTCGAACCAAGGTCCATCTGCTTACCAGCCTTACCGCTAGGCCAAACCGCTTCGTGCAGAATTAGTGGGACGGGGCGGGGAGACTCATAATTATTATCACACGGAATGAATGTGTGTGTGTGTGTGTGTGTGTGTGTGTGTGTGTGTGTGTGTGTGTATTCATAATTACGTAGGTAGGTCGTGCTCCTCCTAATTTTCGTCATTTTGATGACGTCGTTTTAAATCTACGTATGCACTTAATATTGTTTTACATCAACTCCTTGTCTTTCTTCTTGTTTACTTTCTTCTTCTTTTATTATTTTCTATCTTCTTACACCTGACGAAGACTCTCTGTTGAAAGCGCTTGTGTTTAGTTGTTCCTTGTGTTTCGCCGTACATGTCTCTAGAGCTGTTCCAAATATCACACTCCTAGCGGCCTCGCTTTCCGGCGCCCTTCCTCCAAACTCTGCCGTAAACCGTTACGCTTTTCAAGGGGCACTGCATGCTTATCTCCGCGGATCTGATCCCCGAACTCGCCCATGCAAACCTCACGCTGTCAGCGCCCTCCGTAAAGTGAGCCGGTTTGGCCTAACGGTAAGGCGTTGGGCTAGTAATAGTGGTAAGCAGAAGGACCTCGGCTCGATTCCGCTTCGGTTCTCCTTTCTCTTCGGAAAGGTTGTGGTCTGTGGTGACTATCTTGTGACTTTGTCCCTAACAATTAATGCAACATTAAAATGGCTCTCATCGCTGCCCACGATGATCTTTGGACCGTAAGTGAAAAATGATTAATGCAGGAGTCATTCTGGTGGTGACGGTGTGGCGATAGGTATATGATCTCCCTCTTTTGCCACCTCCATACCCCCTCCCCCTTCTCCCCGTCCCTAATACGCCTTATGGTTTCTGTGGATGTTAAACACCATGTTTACTTACTTACCCTCTATCCGTCCCTAATAAGCCTTATGGTTTTTGTGGAGGTTAAGCACCATGTTTACTCACTTGCCGTCCCTAAAACTTGCGAAAGGTTTCAGTACTAAGGAGCAATGTAGCGTCGCCACACGCACGTAAACATGGGCGAATCCGCCACATGTAAAAAGACGTAGTCCAGTCTCGATCTGAATGGTTTTGGGTTCAGCAGTGTTGGCGTAAGCATCGTGAGTGGTTACAAGGGAAACGCGGCTTGATTTAATTCATTTTGAATTGTCTGTCCGGTTGCAAACTTGCTGACATTGAACACCAGGTTTTCACTTCTTCTTTTTTTAGCCGAGTTTTCGGATGTTGAAGTGTTGCTTTACGTCCACAGAAATTGTAGGCTTATATTAGGGACGGGAGCCAGGACGGCCACCTCGACTTTCACATAGCTCCTGAGCTCTGAGTTTTCGGAGGCATAATTATGGCCTATGTAACCAGTTGTGGCAGTAGTTGCAGAAGGGTGTCGTAAACTGATGCTTGGAGTTTGGATTTTTAACCTTCGCCACCCCAGTGAGTTTGAATTAAATCGGACCCCAGGCGAGGACGCCGGTTAGTTTCGCCCGAAAACGGAGAATATCCATGCGCATGGAAATAGGTGCTAATTTTTTGCAGGCTCCATAATGGTTGTTCCATCACTCATAGACAACAGAAATAACTTTGTTGCTTCGAATTTGAGCTCCCTTGGGCTCAGCTGTGTTGGTTCGCTTTGTACCGATGAAGATCAGAAAGTTTGGTTCATGACGTAACGTGCGCTTCCGCCGCACATGCAGGGCTTGTTCATGACGTCACTGACAGATTGCCACACGCAAAATGGCCGCGTATTGTCGACCTTCACACGATGATCTTTGGACCGTAAGTGAAAAATTGTTGTGAGCGTAGTTTTGTTTTTATTCGATTCGAGTTAAAAGGGCCGGCGCTGTTTTCTCTTTCTTTCATGTTGCTTTACGTCCACAGTGTTGCTTTACGTCCACAGTGTTGCTTTACGTCCACAGTGTTGCTTTACGTCCACAGAGCCCATAAGACTGTTAGGGACGGAGAGCCCAGGACGGCCATCTCGACTTTCACACAGCTCCTGAGCTTTCCTGCTTTATCGTTTTAGATGCCCTTTAAATAAAGTCACAAAGGTAGTACATAAATGATCCGCGAACCACAAGCTCCGAAGAGAAAAGTGAGTCGAAGCGAACCACAAGTTCCGAAGAGAAAAGTGAGTCGAAGCGAACCACGAGTTCCGAAGTCAAAAGTGAGTCGAAGCGAAGTTCCGAAGAGAAAAGTGAGTCGAAGCGAACCACAAGTTCCGAAGAGAAAAGTTAGTCGAAGCGAACCACAAGTTCCGAAGAGAAAAGCGAGTCGAAGCGAACCACAAGCTCCGAAGAGAAAAGTGAGTCGAAGCGAACCACGAGTTCCGAAGTCAAAAGTGAGTCGAAGAGAACCACATGTTCCGAAGAGAAAAGTGAGTCGAAGCGAACCACGAGTTCCGAAGTCAAAAGTGAGTCGAAGCGAAGTTCCGAAGAGAAAAGTGAGTCGAAGCGAACCACAAGTTCCGAAGAGAAAAGTTAGTGGAAGTGAACCACAATTTCCGAAGAGAAAAGTGAGTCGAAGCGAACCACAAGTTCCGAAGAGAAAAGCGAGTCGAAGCGAACCACAAGTTCCGAAGAGAAAAGCGAGTCGAAGCGAACCACAAGCTCCGAAGAGAAAAGTGAGTCGAAGCGAACCACGAGTTCCGAAGTCAAAAGTGAGTCGAAGCAAGTTCCGAAGAGAAAAGTGAGTCGAAGCGAACCACAAGTTCCGAAGAGAAAAGTTAGTCGAAGCGAAGCACAAGTTCCGAAGAGAAAAATGAGTCGAAGCGAACCACAAGTTCCGAAGAGAAAAGTGAGTCGAAGCGAACCACAAGCTCCGAAGAGAAAAGCGAGTCGAAGCGAACCACAAGCTCCGAAGAGAAAAGCGAGTCGAAGCGAACCACGAGTTCCGAAGAGAAAAGTGAGTCGAAGCGCTGGAAGTCTTAACCCGCAGTTGGTGTTTGAAATCCAGGCACCTTCTTGATCACGCAACCAACACCTCTTTCCCTAGAAAGAAGGAGAAGTTTTCAGTGTGAACGTATCACCAATCAGATTGCTGTTCAGCAGCGCGGCCTAATGGGCCGTATGTAGGTGGGGTTGATAAGCCACGGGGGCATGGAGCGCGTCTTCAGCATCTTTAACATCTCTACACGGACCGTATGGCTGGCCCATTAGCCCTAGGCACGGGGAATCGTGTCCGTGTGATGGGTGACTTAGGTACGTTAACGAGTGGAATTAGCAGGGTCTGTTTCGCTCATCGTTGGGTCACTTTTCGCGGCGTTTGTAGCGGAACTTTGTTCAGATTGTAAATATTAGCGTAATTCGTCCGGAGCTCATAATGATAAAAATGATTAATTTTTTATTTTGTATAAAGCACGAACGTCTAGCATAAAAAACAGAGCTCGGTATGCTGTGCAAAAATTCGAGTGTAAAGTACATCCACGTTGAGACGGAAAACAATAATAACAATGACTGCAACTCTACAAGAAATTCAAATCGAAAAGAAGCTAAACAAGCAAGACCTATATTACACACACACACACACACACACACACACACACACACACACACACACACACACACAGGCATACACACAGAGGCACACGCACGCACACACACACACACACACACACACACACACACACACACACACACACACACACAGAGGCACACACACACACACACAAACACACACACACACACACCACACACACACACACACACACACACACACACACACACCACACACAGGAATACACACAGAGACACACGCACACACACACACACACCACACACACACACACACACAAAACTCACACACCACACACACACGCACACACACACACACACACACACCCCCACACACACACACAACACAACACACACACACACACACACACACACACACACACACCACACACACACACACACACAACACACACAACACACACACACACACAAGCACACACACACACACACAACACACAGACACACACGACCACAACACCACACACACAACACACACACACACACACACACACACACACACACCACACACACACACACACACGGACGTCAGCACACACACACACACACACACACCACAACACGCCCACACACACACACACACACACACACACACACACACACACACACACACACACACACACACACACACACACAGCCTCTGTTTGTTTGGCTTCTAGCTGCTAAGCTGAGAGGCCCAACCTGTTATGGAAATCCGTAATCTGCACTGCAATGTTCAGCATGTTTATCACCGTGTGTACAAGGAAAGTGTTTCAGTTTGGCTGGAACTCGATCATCAGATAGGGTTCTCCTGAAGGCGTATAAAGGATTCATGCGCTATGCATCTGGAAAATGGAAATACAGTTGAAGAGAGTGGTCATAATCCTCAGATGCCTGATATGAAAGATTGTCCGGATTTATTGTCCTGACGATGTGTGTGTCGTGTTTTGCTTGTTTTGTTGTCTTGTGGTGTTCGGTGGGTTTTAATTCCAGAAATGATCCGGTTGACTCGTGGATGTTCTGTAATAATTCCAGTTTCTCTGTGCGACGTGCAGAAACCTTTTCTGCTTTGAAGTAAGACTCATCTTTTGTCTGTATCCTAGTGCTAGCGTTTCCAACCGTCTAACCTGCTTCCAGTAACCGGTATGTGTAGTGTATATACACACACATTACGCACACCGGTATATAAATGGATGTAGCGAAACGTGTGTGTGTGTGTGTGTGTGTGTGTGTGTGTGTGTGTGTATGCGCGCGTGCGCACGAACGTGTGTACAGTCATGAAAGTGTGAAGTGTGTCAGTGTGTGTGTGTGTGTGTGTGTGTGTGTGTGTGTGTGAGAGAGAGAGAGAGAGAGAGAGAGAGAGAGAGAGAGAGAGAGAGAGAGAGAGAGAGAGACAGACAGACAGACAGACAGACAGGGAGAGAGAGTTTAGGTGTGGGGGGTGCGGTGGGGTAGGGGTGGGTTTTTTTTGGGGGGGGGCTTGTTAGCGACACATTTGTGTGTGTTGATATTCAGTTTATTGTCAGTGTGGTTTGTTTTACTTTAGCTTGATTATGAAATATACGCCCCTAGGGTTCAGCTGAGAAAGGGCTCTCTAAAACCCCACTACCATCATTATTTAAGTTTTTTATCAGTGCAGCGTGAACGCTGGGTTCGCCCCAGGCAAAAGATCGGCGATGCGGAGTCCGACCCCCCACCCCCACCCCCCATCCTCCCCGTCATTCTTCCTTCCCCTTCCTTCAAAGCAGGCAGGTTTAAGGTGTTGGGAGTGAGCTCTCCTGGCTAAGAATGTGTGCTTTCGGTAAAGACAACAGGAGAAACAGCGACGGGTTGCCCGTGCCGGCGGAGAAGACGGGGGAAAATGACACAGTGCCCGCCCACAAATAGCACCCCTGCTGCTGTCAGAGTCACAGAGACATGCAACTCTTATTAGTTCGCTCGTTCTTTGTCTTCTGACACTTACCGGGCCTCGGACGTCCGTTCACTTGACAACGGGAGGTAACAGCTCTCGAATGACGTCACACGAACACCGCCACGGATGCCGGAATCCCATGCCTGCGGTAGCTCTCACCTGGCATGCGAGTAAATGCAAGGTACAGAAAGTTCACCGAAGTTACGTCCTCAAGACGTGTTCAGTTAATGGGAGTAGTTATTAATTATTTGATTTTCTTCACTTCTAGCTATCAGAGGGGACCTTCATTTTTGCATCCGCAGTATCCAGCTACGGTGTTTTATTAGTCAGGACACGTGACGTTTGACGGAAATTTCAAAGATGGTACTAATCCCGTTCACTACGCGCCAGTGTCCCTAAACAAAGTACCTTGTGCACGATATTGTTTGTACGCAATCGGGCCTCTGTTTTGTTATTATAACTATTTTCATCTCGACAGTTTAGCCGATTAATGCACGTACAGAAACGTTTAAAATGGCTCGTTGAAACTTCTCTGCGCCACTATTATTATTATTATTATTGTTATTATTATTGTCATTATTATTATTATTATTACTGATCACCTCTATAAAGCGCTAACCTGCTCTCGAGTAAACACACCGCGCCTATGTCGCATGTGATTCTGAATGAGTGACTATCTTTTTATAGCGCGTATTTTGTATTTCTCATTATGAACGCACAGAGCTGAAAGTCGAGTATGGTGGGCTTATTTTGTCTTTAGTGGTTCTAGAAACTCGAAAAGAAGTCGCTTTTTGACTTTGAATAATAACCTTGTTCAGGTCACCACAGAGAATAGTAATCTTGTTCAGGACACCACAGAGAATAATAACCTTGTTCAGGTCACCCCTGACAGAGAAGCGATGGCCACTGCAGCTTTGTGGAGCAGGTACATGACTAGTCTCCTCGTGATCCAAGCAACCTTACCTACCCTACCTACCATCCAAGCAGCCCATACCCTCGCGAATGAAGACAACTTGACGTCTTCCCTCGCCAGAGCCGGGAGCCCTAAGTCAGGACTGAAGATCAAGACAATATTGCGTGTACATCCGCTCGTCTCATTCCGACCCCATGCTCGCGGGCTCTCAGAGAAGAAAGCGGAGAAGAGGGGCCAATTATTCCAAGCCTCTGTCGCCATCTGCCTTGCGTTTTGCCAGCCATGTTGCGCCTGTTTGTTTTCCGCCGTGGTCGGATCTTGGTCGTTCCCTCCTCAGACAGTCGTCGCGGCGCTTAGGGACTGCGTTAAATGCCTCCGCCCCTGTATCTTCTGTACTGCGTCCACAAACCGGGCCGGACTTTGCCGCGGAACTTTCGGCTCTGTGGTGATAACCTGGTATCAGGATCTGGCTGTCGGATGGTGCTTGGTAAGGAGTACCTGTCGATGTGCTGTGCAGCCGTTTTCTGCTTTGTGTTTTTTTAATTCTATTTGTCAGCTTTTAGAGGCTGCGGCTGAGTTGCTTAGCTTTACGTGTGGGTCCGAGTCAGTCTGGCTGAGGCACAGGCGCGATGGAAAGTTGGTAGGTAGATAAGTGGGTAGGTATATAGATAGGAAGGTACGGGTAGGCAGGTGTATATGCAGGCAAACTGGAAGGTATATAGCTATATAAGTAGGTAGGTATATAGATGGGAAGGTACGTAGGCAGGTGGACCGTCCCTAATAAGCCGTACGGTTTCTGTGGACGTTAAGCACCATGTTTACTTACTTTAGGCAGGTGGACAAGCAGGCAAACTGGAAGGTATATAGCTAGATAATTAGGTAGGTATATAGATAGGAAGGTAGGTAGGCAGGTGGATAGGCAGGCAAACTGGAAGGTGTATAGCTAGATAAGTAGGTAGGTATATTGTTAGGAAGGTAAATAGGCAGGAAGGTTTACAGGCAGGCAGGCAGTTGGGTAAGTAGCAACGAGGCAGGCAGATGACGGATATATCTGTAGATGCACGTGAAGAACTTGAGGCAGACCTAGGGAGACAAAAATAAACTCAACAAAAAGCGACAGGGAGAGACAAATAAACACAACAAAAAGCGACAGGAAGTCAGAAAAATAAACACAACAAAAAGCAACAGGAAGACGAAGAAGCAGGAAAAAATGACTGAGTAGCTGACAAATTACGCTGCCATTCCCAACCCCCCCCCCCCCCCCCCCCCCCCCACACACACACACACGCACTCAACCCTCCCCGCACCCACGCAACAATTTGTCTCTCAACTAATTACCAGCATTTTAAGGGGTAATTTGCCGACTAACCTCTCTGTCATTTACTCTGCCTTCCCCCGCCACCCCCGGACTCTGGCAGCCCTGTTGCTGTTCTCAATTGTTTGAAGGCGTACTGTATTCTCCAGAGCAAGACGACTGCAGCCTCAGTGCCGTGTAGCACGTGCGTGGGGAAAAAACACACAAAAAAAAACACAGGGCCCGGATAAGCTCGCTGTGAAAAGGTGTTGGAGGTGAAACAAAAAGTGGCTGTGGAGATTTCACACCTGTGTCTACCTGTCCCAGCGCTGATTGCCGCGGTGGTGGTGGTGGTGGCAGTGGTGGTGGTGGTGGTGGTGGGGTTATGTGGTGGGGTTGTTGCGGCGCGCTGTTAGAAGCCTCTTTTCTTTGCTGTCTTCTTTTCTTGCCTGTCGGAATACAGGGGTGGAAACAGCGTTTGCACAAACACGCGCGCCCGCGCGGGTACACAGACGGACAGACAGACAGACACACACACACACACACACACACACACACACACACACACGTACACACACACACACATACAGACACACACACGTAACACACACACACACACACACACACACACACACACACACACACACACACACACACAACCACACACACACACACACACACACACACACACACACACACACACACACACACACACACAACACATACACACAGGCAGCACACCACACACACACACACACACACACACACACACACACACACACACACACACACACACACACACACGAAGGTAAAAAAACCAAACCTGGCGGTAGGTGTTGTTGTTACGCTTTGGGAGAGAGGGGGAAGGTGAGATGGCGTTAATGTTCTATCCTTAATTAAGACCCGATTTTGTGTATTTTACTTGGCCGCAATTTCAAAACAACTCATTTTTTTTAAGGACAGAAAAAAGAAGAGAAAAAGAAAACAACTCTCTCTCTCTCTTCTCTCTCTCTCTCTCTCTCTCTCTCTCACGAAAACCCCACACCATACCAACAAAACAAAACAAACAATCAACACACAAGGGAGTTAATTAGCTCTCGAAAGACGTCACACAAACACAACAACAAAGACTTGAGTCACCTTACGGTAACTCTCACTAGACATGGGAGTAATTTAAAGTACGTGACAAGGTACATAAACTCCACCAGAGGTACAAAGCAGGACGAGTAAAGTACTTGAGCAAAGCTATTCAGGCAACGATAGCTCTTGTTTACCCCCGGACTGTCATGGATTTGTTTGCAGTCATTTTGACCCCGTCGTCCGTAAACTAAATCAACACACAACGGAGTTAATTAGCGTTCGAAAGGCGTCACACAAACACAACAAGGACCTCAGTCGCCTACGGTAACTCTCACCTGGCATGCGTGTAAATACAAGGTACATAAACTCCACCAGAGGTACAACCTCAACATAGTTCAGGAGCTGTGTGAAAGTCGAGGTGGCAGTCCTGGGCTGTCCGTCCTAACGAGCCTTCTGGTTTCCGTGGACGTAAAGCTATATTGAACCATGCTTCGGCATTGGTCACAGCTTGTCCCTAATATGTCAACTGACATCTGAGGACATTAAGCAACACTACCTACCTACATCCTCAAACAGGACTAAGGCAGCTGAAACCTGGCACACCTCTTTTTCAGATCAGCCTAAACCTCGGGCCAAGGTGAAGTCATCCAAGTGGATGGGGCTCCGAGAGCTGGAGAACACAGCTAGGCCGGTGATGATGGACTGTTTCCAGAGATAGAGGCGAGCACACTGAAGTACTCGGAGAGAAATCCTCGACCGGAACTCACCATTCTTAGTACGATACGTATTGCCGGTGACAGTCTGGCGGCCTCCGGCTCTTACGGACGACATTTCACGTTTAGGTTTAAGTCGGTCAAAGCCTCTAGCCATCCTAGGTTAAGCGTAGACATACATTTTTGAAGCTACATTCTTAAGGTACTTCCTTACCCCATCTCCCCCTCCCTCCCCTCCACCCCCCCACCCAAAAAAAAAAAAAAAAGGAGAGAGAGAGAGAGAGAGAGAGAGAGAGAGAGAGAGAGAGAGAGAGAGAGAGGAAACACAAATAAACAGCAACACAATCGACCACCAACAAAAAACAAAACAACAAAAAGCTCTACCTTTTAGAAGAAAAAAGGCCGGCCTACTTACGGCGCACACCCCAGCCTCGCTTTCGATCTCGTGACCCTCCGTGACCTAGGTCACTAACATAATTATAGCCATGCCTCCGACTCTGCTCCGGAGAAGTGTGTAAACCAACGGTATCTGACTGCTTTCATCTAAGTTTTGATCGTGTTATTGCAAAACACTGTTTCATGCACGGAACCGTTCATTTGGCGAGTGCAAGTAAATCGACGCACTGTACGAAAATCTGAAACAAGAATAACTGCTTTGTAGCTTGACAAAGGGGATTACGGCCGGAAAATTTGCAGATTGTGTGTTTTGCCTCCCAATAAATAAGCGTTGGTTTGAACCTTTTATGCGTTTGGACGCCGTGTACGGTTCGTACTTTCTCCCTGAAGGCCTCACCGACACAGGCTGCACACGCGCCGCCCCTGCTGCGGTCTGATGAGTGATGACAGCACAGCGGGGCAGGCGACTCGCTGCAGCCCGACCGTGAAGAACAGCGTTAACAGCCAGGCATGCGGTTCACTGGCATAAAGATGGGCCGGTCCGGTCCTTAACTCTTTCCACACCTCGTGAGGCCGGCGTGGAAGGCGGCCGGCATTAACTCTCTGCTGGTCTCATGACGGAGGAGCGACATTATTGGCATTGATTCTGTCTTTCGCCTCATGACCCGCCCGTAACGTATCGCTGGCATATTTACTGGCCAGGGCCCCTTCTTGCCGCGCGAGATGCGTGGCTGGTGCAGTTTAACTCTTTCCAGACGTCGGGGCCCGTGACGTGTGGCCGCGATGTCCCGCCGTGACATTCCGAGGACAGTCACTCCTGCAGTTTGAGTCCGTCGTGGTTCTCGTTGGTGACGTGTAACTTCTGCTACGGAACGGGGAATTTCGCACGGGGAATTTCTGTAATGAAGTCAGTTATGGTTCTCACTGGTGATGCGTAACTGCTGAAGCAAGTCCCTTATGGTTCAGTTATGGTTCAGTTACGGTTCTCGTTGGTGACGTATAACTTCTGAAGTAAGTCAGTTCTGGTTCAGTTCTGCTTCTCGGTGGTGACGTGTAACGTCTACAATAAGTCCGTCATGGTTCTCGTTGATGACGTGTTATTTATGCAGTGAGTCATTTATTGTTCTCGGGCGGTGGTGACGTGTAACTTCTGAAGTAAGTCAGATACAGCGTCAGATACATTCCTTGTACTTTTGCTTGGCCTGAACAGACCTTTTTGTCTTCTGTATTACGCGTCACCACAAAGAACAACAACAGTAATTGACTTACCATAGAAGTTAGACGTCACCGAAGAGCACCATAACTGACTTATTGCAGAAGTTACACGTCAAAATATATCCCCATACTCTGTCATATAGAGTAAAATCTCACAT
>JABMCL010001067.1:1010000-1042500 GCA_018857735.1 Alviniconcha marisindica | reverse complement strand
AGTACTGTTTACGTAATCTCAACAACACAGTCCATATTTAGTTGATTATTAACGTATGGGAATATTTCTACAAACATCTAAACCGAGCAGAGAACACAATTTGTGGAAGGCTTTGTTATTTTTTCTCAGTCGCGCAGGCGGTTGATTTGGTTAACATCTCTCGTGGGCAGTTCTTATGAATATTCATGAGAGAGGTCACGAAATCGAAAACGAAGATGGGTTTGGTATTGGCGTGGGATTATTGTTAATGAGTAGGTCACGTCGGGTCACGAAATCGAAAACGAAGCTGAGTTTTGTATTGGCGTGGGATTATTGTTAATGAGTAGGTCACATCGGGTCACGAAATCGAAAACGAAGATGGGTTTGGTATTGGCGTGGGATTATTGTTAATGAGTAGGTCAGTCGGGTCACGAAATCGAAAGCGAAGTAGGTCACGGGGCGTGACGGGGTGGACTCCGTGCCCTGCTCGGTTTGAAAGGTGGTTCTCCGTCTCTCCCAATCGTAACACGAATCCGCCCCTTTCCCCTCTCGTCCGACAACGAAAATCATGCGACACACGATATACCATTTGTATAAGTTGTTTGTGCTTGAATGCGTTCCTGTATATACCACACTGTTGTTTATAATCAGCGTATGTGCTGATATCTTACTGGAAGTGTGTCAGTATTGTTAGGGTGATATGTGTGTGTGTGGGGGGGTGGGGGTGGGGGGGGGGTGAGGGGGGGCGTGGGGTGGGGGGGAGGGGGGGGTGAATGTGTCCTTATAGTGGGGAGTATGTGTGGTGTGTGTGTGGATGTGCAACTTGCAAGTATGTGTGTGTGTAGGAGGGGGGTGGGGGGTAATGTGTGGATGAATGCTTGAGAATGGAACTATAGATTGCTGCTTTTTATCTTGTAAGCTATTGCTAATTGGATACATACAGGTATATTACATGTGAACTGTGATAACTGATAATATATGCTGGGCCCTTTTGCCACTGGTGTTCATAACAAATGTATAATCAATGTATGTGTGATATTTAATTGTATACAGGTGCTGATACCAAATGTCCCCCAAACCCATTTATTTATTTTGGTATTGGAAATGTTACTATAGGAATGAGTACAAAATTAAAAATACTATCATATATGTTTTAGACAGCTGTTCTTTATGTGTTATACCTGCTTCTGTTTTTAATGTGTTCAACTTAATTTAACTAATTGTTAATGTGGCAGAGCTGGTGTGAGTGAAGATTTTTTTTGGCCGACAGCAGTACCGGTACTTATACGATTTACGTGTTTTCATCGGCGTTCCTGACTGTTCGGCTATTTTGTCGTCTCGTAAATAGACCAACCTCGCTTTCAGTCGCGTGACCCGCCGTGACCTAGCTCATTAAGCATAACCCCATGCCAATGCAGAACCCAACTTTGCTTTCGATGTCGTGACCGGCCATAACCGATCATTAGGAATGGTCGGTTGGTCTCTCAGGAACACAAGTTTGAGGAACTATGACTCTTGAATGCAGTTCTTCAATTTAGAGGAACTGTGACTGTTGAATGTAGTTCTGCAATTTAGAGGAACTGTCACTGTTGAATGTAGTTCTGCAATTTAGAGGAACTCTGACTCTTGAATGCAGTTCTTCAGTTTAGAGGAACTGTGACTGTTGAATGTAGTTCTGCAATTTAGAGGAACTGTGACTGTTGAATGTAGTTCTGTAATTAGAGGAACTGTGACTGTTGAATGTATTTCTTCAGTTTAGAGGAACTGTGACTGTTGAATGTAGTTCTGCAATTTAGAGGAACTGTGACTGTTGAATGTAGTTCTGCAATTTAGAGGAACTGTGACTGTTGAATGTATTTCTTCAGTTTAGAGGAACTGTGACTGTTGAATGTATTTCTTCAGTTTAGAGGAACTATGACTGTTGAATGCAGTTCTTCAATTTAGAGGAACTGTGACTGTTGAATGTAGTTCTGCAATTTATTGGCTGTGGGACAGGCGGATGTGTGTGGAGTGGGGGAGGAATGGGACGGGTTTGGGGGAGGGGTGGTGGCGGGAGGGGTGGTGGGTGGGTTGGGAGGGGTGGAGGGTGGGTTGGGAGGGGGTGGCGAGCGAACAATATGAGTTATTTATGATTGCGCCGTTCAGACATTTTTGAAGAGCAGAAAACAGAACACCCCAGAACAGGTTTATGTTCGCTGTCGGCAACGGAAAACACAGACAGCTGATTTTCAGGAAAGGGCTGGTGTTTGTCAAAACAGCAACTGAGCGGATACAATATCACACGCCAAACAATCACAGGCCGTGAAGCGTGAAACCAGAACATCGCGTGCAACGATGGTCCAGATAGTTCACTTTCGTTTTATATATCTGTATGGCTGTTTGATATACTCATTACCAGCAGCGTGTCCTGTTGTTGAAGTGTTGCTTTACGTCCACAGAAACCGTAGGCTTATTAGGGACGGGAGCCCAGGATGTCCACCTCGCCTTTCATATAGCTTGTGAGCTCTGAGATATGGGGTTGAAGTGTTGCTTTACGTCCACAGAAATCGTAGGCTTATTAGGGACGGGAGCCCAGGACGTCCACCTCGACTTTCATATAGCTTGTGAGTTCTGAGATATGGGGTTGAAGTGTTGCTTTACGTCCACAGAAACCTTCAGGCTTATTAGGGACGGGAGCCCAGGACGGCCACCTCGACTTTCAAAGCTTGTGAGCTCTGAGATATGGGGTTGAAGTGTTGCTTTACGTCCACAGAAACCTTCAGGCTTATTAGGGACGGGAGCCCAGGACGGCCACCTCGACTTTCACACAGTTCCTGAGCTGTCAGCATCGTGTCCAGAACTGTGATGTTGCTTGTGCTTTTGTAACCTGTGTTTTAAACTGGTGTCAGAAATTATTCTGAATGTTTGCTTGGCCCTGAGGTGGGTCACCTCATGCGGTTGACGAGACGTTAACATCCCAAAACCAACAACTGTCTGTTACCAGCAGTGCAGTGCGTGATTTTGTTCTTCGGGTTTGAGCGCGCTCTGCAAATTTGCATTTCCCCCCCTTGTGTTCAACTTGCGCCTGGACGATTCTCTTCATTACCAAAATAGTCTGGCGCGAAGAGAAGCCGCTGTGCTTATTTACTTACCACAGCTTGGTGCCTCTGCAGTTTAGACAAGCGTGATGGGTACTCGGGCAGTGGAAGTAATACGGACATTAAAAAAATAAATTTAAAAAAAGCAAGAGAGGTGTGATGTTGCTAATTTGAAGGAATCCGGAACATGAATAGGAAGAGGACTGCAAACCAACGGACAGATAAACAGACTGATCTACAAACCAACGGACAGATAAACAGACAGATCTACAAACCAACGGACAGATAAACAGACAGATCTACAAACCAACGGACAGATAAACAGACAGATCTACAAACCAACGACAGATAACAGATCTACAAACCAACGGACAGATAAACAGACTGATCTACAAACCAACGGACTGATAAACAGATCTACAAACCAACGGACAGATAAACAGACTGATCTACAAACCAACGGACAGATAAGCAGACAGATCTACAAACCAACGGACTGATAAACAGACAGATCTACAAACCAACGGACGATCAGAATTAAATGCACGAACAAACAGACAGACACGCGGACGAACAAAACCAACCAAGTAAATGAGTAAACGAACGAACAGAGAATCAGATAAACAACAACGAAATAAACAAAACAAAACACGCATGTGCGCATGATCTTGTGTGCATGTGTTTTTGCTTAAAGTTACTTAATGTTTGTATGTTTTGTATGCTTGTATACCAGCGATTTGTATAATTATGGGTATTTGCGCATTGTGTGTTTTACTTTAAGCTGTAAAGCGCTCTGCGTTTCCAAACGCACTCTAAAAGTTCATTATCATCATTATTATTATTATTATTATTAGCCATCGCGCATCCTTTAGCTCGGAGTCTCCTCTTTTGTGGTAAATACAGTAGCTTCTTCGTTTCACGACTGGTGTTAGTGTGTGAGTGAGTGGTCCTGGCAACGTGACGAATTCTTTGTGCATTCACCAGTGGCCAGTAAAATTCTGTTGCCTTGTGCTGGTCTCCTGTGTGCCAAGAAATCAAACGTGACAAGAGTGGAAGCGATTTGAAGGAGTTTTGCATAACGAGAAAAGAGGGGCACATGTGGGAATAAATAGCTCCTTTCAGCGCGAAGTCCCGACGCGAAACATGAAACTGTTAACAAGTTGAAATTCATTTCGCTTTTGTCGTGTTTTTATTTTATAATCCACGCACACTTGTGCACTTTAATGATGCACACAGCCTGAGATAATATCGTCGTCTAACTCCCACGTCACTGAAGCAGTCGAACCGAAACTTTACGGAGTAAGGCTATAGCCTCTGTTTTTGACGAGCGGATAAACGGTCTTTCCATTTGAATTTGAATTTCTGTCCACCACTCGCCCACAGAAGACGCAAAACTACAGACAACATTTGTCTTTGTTACGACGTCTAATCGGCACCCAGTGGTGCACTTCAGGCGAGTGAAGCAGAGGTACGTCGCCGTGATGACTCCCTCAGGAAGGATCTGCGCGTGTGTAAGGAGGCTTCCGGTTCTCATGGAAGAGATACTCGTCATAGTAATGACAATATGGCTACAGGCGTTTTGCCACAGTCTCAGTGAGATATCTCCGCACAGGCCATTACCATTCAGTATGCACTGCCGGTCTGCACGTAGGGGCTGAGCCATGAGCAGTTTTTTTCTCCAGTTACGCTGTCAGTGTAAAGGTTTGTGAAAACGTGAGTTAAATTTGCTTCCAAAGCGATTGATGGAATGGGACTTTTTCGTATTGAAAGCTGTCCACTACACTGCTCACTTTTCAAACGATTTGACTTGGGTATAGTTTAATCATCATCATCATCATCATCATCATCATCATCATCATAATGGATACTTAGAGCACCTAACCCGCACAGGCCCTAAGCGCTTACACATTCTTAAAATGTACATATTTTTAAAATCCATCGCATACAAGACGCGCACACACACACACACACACACACACACACACACACACACACACACACACACACACACACACACACACACACCACACCAGAGAGAGAGAGAGAGAGAGAGAGAGAGAAGAGAGAGAGAGAGAGGGGGTGAAATGGTTTTTGAAAAGAGATATTCAAGGAAAATTTAAAAGAACCGACAAGTAGAATGACGAGCAGAAACAGGGAGTTGGTTCCAGATAACCTGAGCGTGGTAAGAGAAGGAGCGCTGACCACTAACCACTAACTATCTAGTTTGTAGATACTTATGCGAAGACTTTCAAAGGTGAAAGGACGTAAGCTGGTGTTCTGGTGACCGTGGTGACCCTGTGCAGGACGTTAAAATCGAATTATCCGTCTAACCAGCTTTGCGCCTGAAGGTGCCAGACTTCCGATCTATTCTGGTAAGCAAATCTGACCATGGACTCTTTATTATGTGTGCACTTGAATACAGGGTTCTTGCTGCAACGTCGGCGGCACGGCGGGTGGTCGTCGGGTGCGTCAACAGGTCGGGGATATTTGTGATTTGTGACTGACATACCCCCGAGAACTCCACTTTTTCCTCATCTATTTTTGATGGGAAAACTTCGGGGTAGTGGCAGGCAGCGGTATAGAGTTCCATGTTCACTTCGGTATTCAACAGTATTCCCTGCTGGTTCTATGTTCACATGTTGCGGGTGGTCACAGAGGTTGCGGTTTGTCACAGTGTTGCGGTTTGTCACAGCTATTGCGGCTTGTCACAGATGTTGCGGCTTGTCACAGTTGTTGCGGTTTGTCACAGATATTGCGGCTTGTCACAGATGTTGCGGCTTGTCACAGATGTTGCATTTTGTCACAGTGTTGCGGCTTGTCACAGATGTTGCTGTTTGTCACAGATATTGCGGCTTGTCACAGATGTTGTGTCAGAGATATTGCGGCTTGTCATAGATGTTGCGGTTTGTCACAGATGTTGCGGTTTGTTACATAGGTTGCGGCTTGTCGCAATGCTGCGGTTTGTCACAAATGTTACGTTTTGTGACAGATGTTGCTGCTTGTCACAGATGTTGCGTTTTGTTAAAAGGTTGCGGCTCACCACAGTGTTACGGTTTGTCACAGAGGTTGCGGCTTGTCTCAGAGACATTCATCACAAAAATAAACTCTTTTTTGGATCCCGCGAGGCACGGGCGCAGAAGTTTATGGTTTTTACCCCCCGCTGGGAATCGAGAACTGTTAAAACTGTTCTCTTTTAACCCCTTCACTGACCCAGCCTGTAAAATTTCCGGGCTGAAAGACGCACGGACGCGCCTGAAAACAGTGTATTTTCCTGTCCTATAACACATCTACTTTCAATGCTATGAATTTTGATGAAAATCCTTTCACCTGCCAGCGCGAAACAGAAGACAAAAAAGGCTTAAGGGTTTCGCATTTCGCACTGTTGGTCGCTTTCAAGTGACAACCTGGCAGTGAAGGGGTTAACATCTGGAGTAGGTCAGTATTGTAGCCTTGCGTGCTCCGTCTGTTGCCAGTAATTCTGTCTGTTCACTTTCTTCTGTCCCATGTCATCCAGTTTGCCCCATTCCCCCCCCCCCCCCCCCCCCCCACCCCCCGCCACCCCTGCATCGCCCTGATATAACCGCACTGGTTGACTGGGCGTAAAACACCAAGTTACTTACATGCTTACCCTCCCTGCCGAGGATTCTTTACAAGCGCTGAGAAGCGTAAGACCAGTTGAACCATGAATCTATCTTTGGCTTGTGGTTAAAGGGATCGAGTTCTCCCTTGACATTTCCTACTGCAGTGGCCCTGACTCGTGTGACAGGACGTTAAAATCCACTTATTAAATAACTCGACCTGATAGAAAGGTCGCCGTTGATTGCATGGGGATTAAATACAAAAATCTAGTTCCAGAAAGGAGATCTGTACGGTGTCTGACAAGCTTAAGTTTTTTTGAATTCTTCAGTAAGCTCGTATAGAAAAATTACAATAAAACACACACACACACACACACACACACACACACACACACACACACACACACACACACACACACACTCAAGAAACACACACACACGCGCGGGCGCAGGCGCGTGCACACACACACACACACACACACACACACACACACACACACACACACACACACACACACACACACACACACACACAACAAACAACATCCAAACAAAAACTTTGTTGCTTGACGAGCAAGTGTCACTTAACTTCTTCACTTTCATGTAGGTTCTTGTTTCTGCCCATTCCTTTTTTCTTTAATCTGGTATCGACAACAGCATGCCCTAGACTTACGCGCCTAGGGCACTGTTGAAAGGATTAACTTTTCAAAAATTTGTGTTTGATGTTTGTGTGTGGAGTGGTTTTTCAGATCTGACTTGAGAAAGGGTCTACATACGAGAAATGTTCTGCAGTGTACATTTGCTTATGGCACCGTTTGGTCGTGCGGTTGACAGGACGATAAAAAATCCGGTCACTAACTAACTAGCCAAGCAATGCTCTTGTCCTTAAGGACATGATCAGCTAAAAGGAAGCAAACGTCAGCGAGACGAGGTTGTCAGGGAAAGTATGGATCTCTCCTCTGAAATCGGACAGCAACCCGAGCAAGAGAACATATTTCTGTTTCCGTTTTGTCTCCTGTCTCTTCGTCCAACTTCTTTTGCGTCGTTATAACTGCCTATGCTCATCCTTATGCATCTCTCTCTCTCTCTTCTGTGTGTGTGTGTGTGTGTGTGTGTGTGTGTGTGTGTGTGTGTGTGTGTGTGTGTGTGTGTGTGTGTGTGTGTGTGTGTGTGTGATGAGAGAGAGAGAGAGAGAGAGAGAGAGAGAGAGAGAGAGAGAGAGAGAGAGAGAGAGAGATGTTTTATGGCATCTTTCTCCATTGCTGAGAACTGCATGATGAATATTTAATGACAGATGACACCTTCCTTTAACGGTTGTCAGATCAAGTCACAGGACATGATCTCTCTCTCTCTCTCTCTCTCTCTCTCTCTCTCTCTCTCTCTCTCTCTCTCTCTCTCTCTCTCGCTGTGGTTTTTTTTTAAAAACAACTCAGCGGCATTCTACACCCGCACTTAGTTTTGTTATTGTGACAGAACAAATCTTTACACACGCTGCAGTAGGAGAAATAAAAAGCCCCCCAACATGTTCATTCTGTCGCCACGGACGTGGACAGCCTGTTTGTTCAGTATGCGTATGTGGATGTTTCACTTTTGTGTTTTATATATTGTTCGGTAATCTGATTTTGCATTTTGTGATTTGTATACTCTAGCTTTGTGCTGTGAACGCGGATTTTCTCTTTATAATTTGTATAGACTAACTATGCGATTTTCTCTTTTAAAAAATCGAGTCGTCTTTTCCCCCCACGAGGAAAGTCCTCTGCGACAGACTGTCGCAACTGAACCTAAGGTTGTTGTAACCAGAACGGTTAGCTGGGAAATGCTACAACAAGCTTCAACAACCGCTGCACCGTCTTTAGCATCGCAGGCCCTTTTTTTTTTTTTTTTTTGGTCGCATCGGGTGGACCAGACACCGAGCCCACCAACCTGACACTGAAAGACGGGATGGGGAGGGATTTCTGGTCGTTTTGGGATTCGAACCCGCAACCTCTCGATTCCGAGTCCCTAACGTCCTTCACCAGTCCACTCCGTCTTCACCGCGCGTAGGCGGAAGCGGAAACGCGCCCTTTCCATCTCAGCCAGACCAGCGTCTTCACTGCAACAGGAACAGGAGCAGACGAGAAGGGCAAGGGGTTGGTGGTGCCACTGAATCCCAGCATGATCTCATCTACTCCTTGTTGTTTAGCAGCGGTGGAGGAGAAACCGCTGGTACTGTGCACGAAGGGGACATCATTTTCATAAACGGTCTCTCGTTTCGGTCAGTGTGAGCGGCTTTGAATGGAGCTCAAAGAAGCTAAATCGAGTTTTTCTGTACGCTTAACTCCTTGTCAAGCGCGAAGTTCTTCCCAGGGCGAAAAACACAATTGAAGAAGAAGAGGAAGCAGAAGAAGACGAAGAAGAAGAAGAAAGAGAAGGGGAAGAAGGGAAAGAAGAAGAGGACGAAAGAAAGGAGGAAGAAGAAGAAAAAGAGGAGGAAGAAGAAAACAAAGAAGAAGAGGAGGAGGAGGGGGAAGAGAAAGGACAGACAAAAGAAGAAAAAAGAAAAATGAGGAAAAAAGAAAAGAAGAGAAAAGAAGATGAACGAAAAGAGGAAGAATAAAAAGAAGAAGAGGGAGAAGAAGAAGAAGATAAGAAGAGGAAGAAGAAGAATGAACACGATTACCTAATTTGTTTTTGCTAGATAGTTAACACCCACTCAACCGCAAAGGTCATCTGTGGGCGAAAGACAACTCTCAAAGGAGGAGGAAGAAGATTAGGAGGAGAAAGGGGCAAAAAAGCAACAACAACAAAAGGAGAAAAAAGAATAGAAAGAAAAAAATAATGAAAAAAATAATGAGAAGACAAAAAGCAAGAAGGAGCAAGAAGTGGAGAAGGAGAGAGAGAGAGAGAGAGAGAGAGGATGATGGAGAATCAAGTAAGTAACTTGATGGTTTACGCCCAGTCGACCGGTACGGTTACATCAGGGCGAATGGAGAAAGTGAAACAGTAGAGGAAGAAGCTAGACGAAGAAGATGAAATGACAACAACACAAACAGCATCATCATACTCAGAAGATAGATGAGGAACATGAAGTAAAACAACACAAACGACATCTTCATAATCAGAAGATAGACATCATCACGATCAGAAGATAGATGAAGAAGATGAAGTGACAACACAAACGACATCATCATAATTAGAAGATGAAGTGACAACACAAACGACATCATCATCAGAAGATAGACGAGGAAGATGAAGTGACAACAACACAAACGACATCATCATAATCAGAAGATAGATGAAGAAGATGAAGTGACGACACAAACGACATCATCATAATCAGAAGATAGATGAAGAAGATGAAGTGACAACAACACAAACGACATCTTCATAATCAGAAGATATGTGAGGAAGATGAAGTGACAACAACACAAACGACATCATCATTATCATCACCATTATCACCACCACCACCACCACCATCATCATGCATCATGCATCATCATCATCATAGAGTCATCATCATAAACAACGTCATCATCATCATCAGCAGCAGCAGCAGCAGCGGCAGCAGCAACAGCAGCAGCAGGAGCAAGACGGACTATAATATACCGACAACATGCAACAGAGTGTGCATGTGGCGTGGTCCAGCCAAGCGGCTCGTCATGCCAGCCCATGTATTCTACTCCCCAGTCGTCGCCAGGCGGGTCAGCGTCAGACAGCAGGCACGACAGACCAGACGGTCTTCTCTCACCTCGACTGCTTTTGACTGACAAGCAGAGACCCCTCTCGGGAGCATCCAGAAGTGAATGTGACCCAGGGGCGACAATTTGCATTCCTGGGGGGCAACGGGCCACAAGCGTTGCTGATTAAAATGGCCGCGACCCCGAAACTGGCAACTGGAGTCTTAACGGTCTGTGCTGTGCGTGCTTTATTGAAGGAAACAGCAAGTTAGTTTGATGTATATGAGCTTAATCGACTATCTTATCAAAATCAAAATCAAATAGATCTACACACACTCACGCACGCACGCACGCACGCGTACAGATACACCTACGCTTGCAAGGATGCGCACGCACACACGCGCGCACGCACACACACGCACGCTCGCACGCACGCACGCTCGCACGCACGCACGCACGCACGCACGCACGCACGCACGCACGCACGCACGCACACACACACACACACACACACACACACACACACACACACACACACACACACACACACACACACTTTGAAATAACTCTGACAGATTGTCTGTCGTCAGACAGAATGATGCGTCATGCTGTAGGTCCTTTATATCTTTAAAAAAAAAAAACTTTTTATAAAAATAATTGTAAGATCTTTTGCTGCTTCACCCATTGACGCCTTTCGGTGTTGTCACACCAGTAGCAGCGATGTTAGTTGGTGCTTTGAGCCCATGCGGTCAACCACATAGGGTTATATCAAGGCTAAAAGCAGCAATGCAAACAAGTCTCGGACATACAGTGACAACTCCGTGCTCACCAGATCCACCTGTGCATGTGATGACAGTGTGAGGCTTTGTGTCAGCGCCAATCTGCGACCGCTTTCACCGACAGTGGCCCGACGTTCAAGCATCGTTCTCACAATCTCGAGGATTCGAGAGACGAAAGAAACTCCTCTTTACTTCACCTTCGCTTTGTCTTTTGTAACCTGCGACCGTTTCACACCACGGCGTTTTGCAGACCGTTTTAATGAGGGTTGGCTTGTCCGAGAGGTGAAGTGACGTCACTAGAAGCTCGGTGTTCGTGTGCTACGTATGCGCGCGCGCCAACATGTCAGCGCCCAGGCAGCGGCAAAATCGGAAGGACAAGGGCAGAGATACCCATAACAGACGACCTGAGGTTTAAAGCCAGCAGGAAGGTGTGCATGCTCATTTGTTGTCTAATTAGGCAAGGATGCGCACGCACACACGCGCGCGCACACACACACACACACACACGCACGCACGCAACTAACTCTCTGTCTAACTATCTCTGTCGACAATAACACCGCCAAAGACATACCGGTCGGAGAGGGAGCAAAACCGAAAAGGGAGTGAGGAACGCTTCAGGAGTGACGGAAAGGTGAAGGAAATGAAAAATAAAATAGGATTTCAACTTCCGTCCAATAGATTACTGTCGTGTGCAAGACTTAATAATAATAATGGAAATTTGTAAAGTGTATACCCTGCGGCTCAAAGCGCTGAACAAGCATACACACATCATGTACATCGAGATGGAAAATGTTATAAAAAAAGAAGAAGAAAAAAAGACATAGAAAGTTTTTTTTAAACAGTATGCTAGAGATGCACACACACACACACACACACGCACACCACACACACACACACACACACACACACACACACACACACACTGTACAGACTGATAGCAGTGAAGGACAATGTGGGAGGAGGAGGGGGTACCGTGCGCTGAAAAATCACATAAAATGTTTAATATTTGTAGCAAAATTACTTAAACACAACCAGCGGGAACCTATGTCACTCTCAAAACTCTGATCCACACCGGTTGGCCCGCTAAGCGCACATCATGTCTGCGCATGCCCGACACGCACTTCCGCTGTAGTTACTTCCTGTGTGACCTCCTTACGGCACGTGAGGCTGATCAGCTAATCGCCGGTGCCGCTCCTTTATCCTTCCCCTTCCTCCCCCGAGATCCCGGCTTGGAGATAAAGCCGCTTTTAATCTGCCGCCCCTGTCTTCCTCCCCCCCTCTCTCCCACGTCCCTCGGCGGGGCACCGAGGATGCAGAAATTAATGCCTCCTCTGCTGAGAGTCTTGAGATTTGTGACTTTGTCTGTGTTTAATCAGGAGAACGTCGGAGCAATACGTGGCTACATCTGTATGCGTCGTTTCGCTGACAGAAGTTCTGCCGGTGCAATTTCTGTCGTGTCTGTTGATCACAGCTTCATTTGGCTCTGTCGGCTTCAGTGTGAGAAATTGCTGAACGTCGCAAGCAGTGTATGGCACTTTTACTTGTTAGTTGATGACATTGGTTTAGCCTCGCCAAAGCGGTTGGCTGGTCGTTAAATGTTAAGTAACTAGATCCAAACACGCCATAAGTTGAAAATACAGATTACTTCTCAAATGCTGAGGGTAGAACCCATTTTTAGGCTACGAACAGACAGATGATGTTTGTGCGTGCTTGCGTGCGTGCGTGCGTGCGTGCGCGTGTGCGCGTGCGCGCGCGCGCGTGTGTGTGTGTGTGTGTGTGTGTGTGTGTGTGTGTGTGTGTGTGTGTGTGTGTATGGGCGCGCGCGCGCAATCCCTGGAGAAAAACATGTTCTCTCTCGGTCTCCTTTGTCTGTCCATTTTCTCTCGCTCTCCAACCCTCACTCTTCACCCCCCCCCCTTCCCTCATCTCTCTTTCTCTCTCTTTCTACCCTCTCTCTGTCTGCCCCAAATTATACCCTTCTCTCTCCCCACCCCCCCTCTCCTCTGTCTGTCTGTCTGTCTGTCTGTCTGTCTGTCTGTCTGTCTGTCTGTCTGTCTGTCTGTCTCCTCTTCTCTCTTTTCTCTCTCTCTCCTTCTCTATGTCTGTCTCGTGTCTCTGTCTCTGTCTTCTGTCTCTGTCTGTCTTCTGTCTGTCTCCTTCTCTGCTCTTCTGTCTCTCTCTGTCTCTGTCTCTCTGTCTGTCTGTTCTGTTCTGTCTGTCTCTGTCTCTTCTCTGTTTCTGTCCTCTGTCCTGCTCTGCTCTCTGTCTCTCTTCTGTCTCTCTCTGTCTCTGTCTCTGTCTCTGTCTGTCTCTGTCTCTGTCTCTGTCTCTGCTCTCTGTCTCTCTCTTCTTCTCTGTCTCTCTCTCTCTCTCTCGTCTCTTCTCTTCTCTCTCTCTCTCTTCTCCTCTCTCTCTCTCTCTCTCTCTCCTCTCTCTCTCCTCAGGCTCATTCCGGGTGACCCTAAGGGGTTGACGGGATGTTAAACATCCAACAACAACAACAACAACAACAACAACAACAACAACAACAACCCTGTTTCTGCCTGTCTGAACCCTCTTGCCCCCTCCGTCCCACCCCCACCCCCCTTCCCCCGACAGTTCTCTCGACCCCACCCTCTCTCCACCCGGAGGAAAACCGTTACTCGTATGCACCCCCCTCCTCCCCCAGCCTCCCTCCCTCCTTCTGCCCCCTCCCCCCCCCCCCACCCCCTCTCCCCCGACCCGCCTCCTGTCTGCCCCCTTTGACGCGCTTGAGCTGTCTCGGGCCCTGTCTCCTTACGCCACACACTGCCTGTTTTCCTAATATTTCTCCGCTATTGGCATCGCCACAAGCGCTATCTCCAGCACTTTTCAAGGAGGGCTAGACTATTTATCGTGGCGTGTCACGAAGAGTGAATGAGGCTTCCGGGCTACAAGCGACTTAATGAATGCTTTGTGTATGAGCTAATCGGTTGTATCGCGGATAACTATCTCTGTCTCTGTTTCGGGGTGCGTGTGTGTGTGAGTGAGTGAGTGTGTGTGTGTGTGTGTGTGTGTGTGTGCGTGCGTGCGTGCGTGCGTGCGTGCGTGCGTGCGTGCGTGCGTGCGTGCGTGCTTTGTTTGTGTTTGTGTTGTTTGTGTGTGTGTGTGTGTGTGTGTGTGTGTGTGTGTGTGTGTGTGTGTGTGTGTGTGTGTGTGATTGTGTGTGTGTGTTTGTTTGTTGTTGTTTGTTGTGTGTGTGTGTGTGTGTGTGTGTGTGTGTGTGTGTGTGTGTGTGTGTGTGTGTGTGTGTGTGTGTGTTGTTGTGTGTTGTTTGTTTGTTTGTGTGTGTGTGTGTGTTGTGTGTGTGTTGTGTGTGTGTGTGTGTGTGTGTGTGTGTGTGTATGTGTGTGTGTGTGTGTTGTGTGTGTCCATTATTTTCGATCTCTCTCCTCGTTCTTTTTTTCCAGGCTGGAGGAAATCGTTGCTCTTGTTTTTGTTTCTGTCTCTGTCTCTCTATCTTTCTGTGTTGTCTCTGTCTCTGTCTGTCTGTCTCTGTCTCTGTCTGTCTGTCTGCTCTCTCTCTCTGTCTCTCTCTCTCGTATAAATGTTACAACAGAACATCTGCTTTGTCTCTGTTAAACTTACTGCTTTTATGTATGACCATTATTTGAGTGCCTCATCTGGAGACGAGCCCTAAGCACTTTGAAATGGCAACAGTATCGCTATCCTCTGATTCCGAGCAAACACATTGCGCTCTGGTCGTGGCACTTGCGACTCTGACTGTAGCTTTACACAGCTTAGTGGTTACAGCACTGTTTAGTTGTTACATGGCTGGTGCCACGTGAAGCTGCTGCCGTGTTGGCACGTTCTGTGTCCACCATACGATCATACACCATTTTACAGTGTCAGCCTGAAATCACTTATGTGAAAAAGACTTTAAAGGTACAGAAGGAAGAAAAATACCACTTGTACTTTTGGCAGAATGACCGGGATTTTCAAGTGCTACTGCGGTAACACGGGGTTTGAACGGATACAGAGACAACAGTCAGCATAGAAAGTTGACCAGGGAGAAGCAAATTCATCTGCCGGGACTCGAACCCAAGACTGTTCCCGCTAACTGTGATCGCTTGCGTTTTTCATTTACCCCTGAACGTCTGCTTTTTCTATAGTAAATGACCCCAGAACGTTTGCTTTTTTATGGTAAATTTACCTGTGAACGCTCGCCTCCCCCCCCCCCCTACCACCTTCCCCTCCATTTGGAGTGTACATTTACTCCCGAACGTCTGCTTTTCCTATAGTAAATTTACCCGTTAACGTTTGCTATTAGCATGGTAGATTTTACCTCAAAGCTTTTTCCATGGTAAATGTCTCCTGTGCCGTCTGCAATGTTTTGTGTGGTAGGTACCCCTGAAAACGGCTGCTTTTTCATAGAAGGCTTACCTGTAAAGTCAGCGTTTTACATTGTAGATTGGTTGTTCTTTTAAACTGAGTATTTCATGCAGTTGAATGGGCGTTAAAAATTAGTTATCCATCTCTCTCTGTCTCTCTGTCTCTGTCTGTCTGTGCGTCTGTCTGTGTCTGTCTGTCTGTCCGTCGGTCTGTCTGTCTGTCTGTCTGTCTGTCTCTGTCTCTGTCTGTCTGTCTGTCTCTGTCTCTGTCTCTGTCTCTGTCTCCTCTCTCTCTCTCTCTCTCTCTCAGCCTGTCTCTCTTATGGATGAAAAAAGTAATGCATTCCTGCCTTTGCCTCTGTCTTAATACTTTGACCCAAACCATTTCAGAGAAATGATACTTTTGAGAAAAGTGGTTATTTATTTCACCTTTTATTTTTGGTTGCAAGTTTCACACAAGAGTTCCAAGTTCACAAAGTTTTGCAATGATATAAGTTTTCCTTAACGCCTCTATTTCTCGTGTTTAATTTTCCTTTCTTCTTCTTTCTGCCTTACACCCCTTCACTTTTGCGTCGATCACCTACGAAGCGGAAACACTAAGAGCGTGAAAGACGTTCCGGGGTTTAGACAAGGCACCGAATAAACACAAGCCAATGAAAGAAACGCGGCCTCATCGTGCCTCACGCAGGAAGAAAAAAAGAAAGAAAAAGAAAAACCCGAATGGGGAGAGAGAGAGAGAGAGAGAGAGAGAGAGAGAGAGAGAGAGAGAGAGAGAGAGAGAGAGAGAGAGAGAGAGAGAGGAGGGGAAACACACACACACACACACACACACACACACACACACACACACACACACACACACACACACACACTCACACACACACACTAAATAAGAAAAAAAGCGCTTCCAGTCTAGCAACTCGGACATCCTCGCTTCCCTCCCCGGCCCAAAACAGGAAAAGAAAATCAATTAGAGAATTTGGTTATCTTCGCAAACTCGTCCCGGCAAATCTGATCAGGGAAGGGCTGTTGGGCGAAGATCGATGAAATATGAAGTGAGAATTTTCTTTGATTGGGCGCCTCAAAGCGACGATGACGTGGAAGAAACAGACGTGGTCACGTGACCGTAAACGGCGGGCAGCGGTTGGTCGGCGATGCTACATGACGTAGGGTCACCAGGGGCAAGGGGGAGTTACTTTTGCCTTTCGGAACTCCGGCTATGAGAGTAACCTTTGGTGAAAAGTGGCTGTAACCAGACAGAACTAAGTCAATTGTAGGCTACATAGCTGCCAAGATATCGCTACCGTCTTTTGATATTTTCTCCACTTGACCTGCACAGAACCCTGAGTTAGGGCCGATTTTGACCAATCCGGTTATAGCCTCGTTTGTGTTAGATAGCTATAGCAACAACGGTTGGATGTGCAGTTTGGGTCTTCGGTTTAGTTCGTTCTTGGAATTGAACGTTTCGTCAACCGCACACGGTCACACAAAGACGGATCATACATGGAAAATTCGTCCGTGCCAGTTCCAACTGACACAGTTAAAGTTATGAACTCACAAGGAAATAGCTGGCTCACGCTCCTTGGCACAATGTAGAGACCGACCAGCAACCTACCCCCAGACCGCCACCCACCCAAACAAACAAACAAACAAAACTGTCTATCTCCTCCATGTACAGAGACATCGTCATCCTTTATCTTTCGGGTGATTTCTGAGTCCTCTGCAGATCTAATCATTGGGCATGAAGTAGCGGAATGTCTGCAGTCGGCAGTTTACCCTCCAGCTTAAGTTCACGAACGTGGGTTGTGACACTGTGGACGTGCGCATTAAGTTGGTCTGTGAAGCAGCTGCTTCACAGTCGATTAAAGATGCCATCCATCTTCGGCCATCCATCTTCGGTGTCTTATTACCGTCTTGTGCCGGCCTCGAACGAAATGGAATTATGACAACGGCTATGCGACAGACAATAATATCGATATGCGTCCTACTTCAACCCGACGGAAAATAGCAGGCCTCAGCTGTCCGCACCCACTCCGATTAAAAGGTGTATGATTCGGTTAAGACTCCGTTGCCGTGTTGCAAATTTACGACGGTTAAATAAAGCGGAGAGTCGGTGGCGCAGAGCGACAGCACTGTTCCCAAGTCAAGTCAAATCAAGGATTTAGGTTGAGCGCGATCAAGCGTCCTGGTGACCGCATTGACGGGTGACCGTTACGTGCTAGGCATTGCGCTCGCCCCGAGATTCCACAAACCGCCTTAGGATGAAACTATAAACCGAGGTTCCCCGTGTGTGTATACACATGCAAAAAGATCACATGCGCCTGTCAAGGATCCTGTACTCGGTGTCAGAGTTTGGTGGATTATGGAAACACCAAAAATAGCCCAGCACGTACCAAAAAGTGTCAGAGTGTTTGGGTGTGTTGAAGCTGGACACCTTACGGAAGAAAGGACGAAGAATATGATAGCGGCCGACAGTAATAGCGGCCGACAGTGATAGCTACAGAAATCACGTCCGCTTGGACTGTGTTTGTGGAGTGTGTTGTAGAGTGATGTAGCTGTGTAGTTTGTTGTGGTCTGGTTGAAGAAAGCCCTGCTACTGTGCCGTATCTCTTAAACCTTTGTTATTATTACATTATTATTATTAGTTTGACGCCTGCTGACACACAGCCATATAGGCCCCTAAAGAACTAGATGTACCCCCTCCACCCATGTAAACACAAAAACGTTTGGTGAAAGATCGTCTTCTTACACTAGCCCATCTGTTTAGAACAATTTGCCTCACACACTCCGCCGCCCTGACTCTGCCTCCTTTTTTAAAGCCACACTCAAGACGCACCTGTCCAATAACTATTCCTAAACTGTCTTTTCCACTGCCATGGCGATCCCCCCGTCCGACGTGTGTGTGTGTGTGTATGTGTGTGTGTGTGTGTGTGTGTGTGTGTGTGTGTGTGTGTGTGTGTGTGTGTGTGTGTGTGTTGGTGTGTGAGAGAGAGAGAGAGAGAGAGAGGTGTGTGTGTGTGTGTGTGTGGTGTGTGTGTGTGTGTGTGTGTGTGTGTGTGTGTGTGTGTGTGTGTGTGTGTGTGTGTGTGTGAGGTGTGTGTGTGTGTGTGTGTGTGTGTGTGTGTGTGTGTGTGCGTGTGTGTGTGTGTGTAATTGTAAAGCGTCCTGTGCTCCCACCTTGTGCCGTAGATTGACGTTGAATAAATCCTCTTTGTTATTATTATCATTATTATTATTAGTTTGACGCCTGGCTGACACACAGCCATATAGGCCCCTAAAGAACTAGATGTACCCCCTCCACCCATCCCGACTTCTTGTTGCTAGAATCAACGGTTAGGGCAGTGCATTACGAAAACTAGAACTTTAACAAGGCCTATTGTTTAAAAATGAAAACTCAGAATAAAACAGCGAGTTGTCCAGGCGTCTTTTAAGCTCTCCCGTTTTGCTTGTTGTACGTCGAACTCATCAGTTTCGAAAGCTTGCATTCAAACTTTGATGCAATATTAATAGTAATGAAAACAGATAGTAAATAGCCTATACCTGAGGCAGTCATCTCTCCATCCCTCCCTCCCCCCCCCCCCCCCCCCCCCCCCGCCCCCGTCCCCCCATTACAAAACACACTGTCATGATGACAGTAGATTTGACAAACTGAAGGATACTGACTAAATTGATATGAAGCACCTGATTAAATAAAGACCATGCCTACCAAAATCTGTCAATCAGTTACCTATTGGGAACTGCGGACGCAGAAATTAAGGCCCCCTTTGCAGCGAACCTAGCGCTGTCAAAGGTTCTCTCTTTCAAGACTGGGCTAGCCCATAATATAGCCTTGCATGCTTCTCAAACTGCTAGGATTTTCTCCCCTTCTAGTTTTGACTCTCCTGGTCCATTCAACTTCACTTGTTTCTCCAATCTCTCGCTCCACGTTCGGCTTCTTTCTTCCGTTAGGTTTGGCAAGTGCATGTTTTCCCGTGGGCCCGCAGGATAAATTAGGTTGCCCCGCTCGTCGTCACAAGCCATTTAATCAAAGTTGCCGTGTTGGGAGCCCACAGAATAAACACTAAGCACCAGAACATGCCTTTTTTCTGCCTACGCCTGACGAATATTACGTGGGAGTCGTCTGTGAGTCACAGTGGAAGCGAATGACAGTGATCCGACATTGAGCAACGCTCAGAAAACATCTAACCGTTAGAACGTCAGTTCCTCTCCTGTCGCGAGTGACGAAAGAGGCGCGTTATGACGGTGAGCGACAGCGACGCCGTGTTGACGCAACGCTCAGAAAACAGCTTGCTCGTCCACATGATGAAGCCCCGTGCCGGAGGCTGCAGCACCCCGCAGTCACCGCTGATTAAATCTGCCATCATAAACAAGGCACCTGTGACGCCCGTGCCAGCGAGAACACGAGAACAGAGCCGTAGATTGGTGTAGTTGTCAGCTTCCCTCTTCCCTTATCCCCGGGCAACGTCTAAACACACAGGTTCCGGACATAGCTTACTTCCCGACTGACTACCTTTGCTGAACTGCAGTCTCACGTGCTCACCTGGAGTATACATACAGACTGATGTGACTCGTGTGTTGTTCTTGGTCCATTTTGACAGTTTGTATCGGAACTCCGCTCGGTTATCAAGTTTTGTCAAGTACTTTTTTATTCCAAGGAATGAGTGAGGTTGACAAAACAGAACAGATGTAGGGAAATGTACTTACCTATATGACGAAACACAAGGAACAATGAAACACTAGCGCTTTCGACAGAAAGTCTTCGTTGGGTGTAATGTCGGAAGCGCTTGTGTTTCATCGTATAGGAGAGTGCATTTCCCTAGATCTCTTCTTTATTCCATTCAAAGTAAAATGTGGGTGCCACACATGAATAGCAAACAAGGGAATAATCAGAAACTGAGGTCCCCTCTGTTAAGAACCAACAGCTGACAAATGTTCTCCCCTTAAAGATTAGAGTAGGTCAGAATATGGTTACGCCTATAGCCTGGAATTTTGTCCTTGTTCTAATTTCTATCTTCTTGGTCCCTTCATTGTTGTTGTTGTTTTAAAATCCTCCCCCTACTTTTAATTAAACTGCGTTACTTTTGGCTGGCCGCAGTTTTCCATGTGGGCCCGTTGAATAAAATGGGTCGCCCTGCTCATAGTTACAAACGATTTAAGCAGATTCGCGTGGTGAGTGCCTACAGAATATATATAGGTGACAAAACATGTGTTATTGTGCGTTAATAGACGGACAGCTTCTTGGTTTTTAACACTATTAAAGAGGATTAACTGAGATGTAGTGTCTTGTGTCTTGAACTGGTGTAAAATGATTTTGGATGTGATTTGTCCTTAGGTAACCATATGCGGTGAACGGAACGCTAAAATCCAAGAAACTAACTAACTAACTAACTAACTAACTAACTAACTATCACTGCAGAAGCAGTCCGTCTTCTCAGGGAGTACGATTTTGTGGGAATTTGAATAACCCCGAGTTATAACCAGGACTTGACCGGGTTTGTTGAACTAGCTCCGGGTGGGTGCTTCAAAAGGCTATCTGCGGATGTGCCTCGAAGAGACAGTATCTTGACGACGTTATAATCCCCATGGAGATAACTGTACCTACACTGTTGAGAGAACGAGAAGGAGAACGTATCGGGATAGAATGGGCCTTGTGCAAAGTATGGCGCTGATCGACTATGCATTTTAAACCCGTAAACGTTCACGGAAGGGCTTATGTAGTTTGTTCCAGCGAAACCAAATTTGATTGCCAATCGTATGACGATGAGTGGTGTATATATACTGATTAAGTGACGAAAGTACACAAAGACCACTGAACACATGTATAACCGTAGTACAGACAAACAGACAGACTATGTACAGATAGGAAGACACACGCATGGCGCGCATATACTTGCAATCAAACACACGCACACACAGGCGCGCGCACAAACACAGATACACACACACACATACACGCACGCACGCACGCACGCACGCACGCACGCACGCACGCACGCACGCACGCACACACACACACACACACACACACACACACACACACACACACACACACACTTGGGGCGCAAACACACACATAATGACACATGCAGACGAACGCACACACGTACAGCACACACACAACCACGTTGTCTCCACCATACAAACACACACAGACACACACACACACACACGCACACACACGCACACACACACACACACACACACACACACACACACACCACACACACACACACACACACACACACACACACACACACACACACACACACACACACAAGCCACAGCCAACTTCTAAATTTGTTACCCCTACACGTGAGACCAGATGAAACTGAACATCCCGAACCGACCGCGTTCTGACAGCGCTGTCCTTCACACGGACCCCCACTGACATCCGGGCACAATCGCACGCGCTTCCTTCCTTCTGATTGGCTGAGGACGATAAATTCGCCTCTACGTCACGTGACCGGCACGTTAATTACAATAATGAGGGGATTGTCTGGCCCGTGATCTGGCCGATCTAGCAACAGACGATGGGATTGGCGCGCCAATTTTGAAAATTAAGGTTCTAAACCCGTGGACCGTTGGGCGAGACAGCAAGACGCGGCGAAGCTCCAACTGTCAGTGGCTGTGGGGATGTCAATAATATAAATCTTCCTCTCGACAGCTTGATGCGTCTGCTTTTGTTCCGTGGTGTGTGAGGAGGGCGAGAAACAAGAGCATAGTCGTGGAAGAAATTTCGGGTTAAATGCTCGATTATTGAGAGAGAGAGAGAGAGAGAGAGAGAGAGAGAGAGAGAGAGAGAGAGAGAGAGAGAGAGAGAGGGAAAAAGAAAAACACATAATTATACACACATCCCCCCCCCCTTCTCTCTCTCTCTCTCTCACATACACACGCACACACACACACACACACACACACACACACACACACACACACACACACACACCACACACACACACACACACACACACACACACACACACACACACACACACACACACACACACACACACACACACACACACACACACACACACACACACACACACACACCACACACACACACACACACACTCACACACACACACACACACACACACACACACACACACACACACACACACACACACACACACACACACACACACACACACACACACACACACACACACACACACACAAACACACGTAAGCAAAGCCGGATCGAACACACGGGAGTCAAAAAAGGCCAGCGAACAAACCAACACATCTAATTCATTCGCATGCTGTATTGTGTGAACTTTATTGCTCGAAAAGGGAATTTTCGCATGGGGAATCTGATTCGTTTTTCTCAAGGAAAGAGAACTACAGCATGGTAGAGCTCCCATTCTTCCTTCTTTTTATTCAAAGCCTTTTCGCATAATTATGTGGATATTAAACTGATCTGACGATTATCAAGACAATGACATATATATCAATAAATTACGCAATCGAGCTACCAAACCCACTCTAACGTTGGTGGAATTCTGGCAAAATTCTCTCAACTTTCTTTTCGTTGCTGTGGTATATTATACACGCTGTGGTTTGTTAAAGCCCGAAACATCAGAAAGCTGCGTTAACATTCTTTTTTTTACTCTTCTTCTTATCTCGCATCGCCCTGATATAACCATAATGGTTGTCTGGGCGTAAAAAACAAAACAAGTTACTTACTTACTCTTATCTCACCCGTAAGACAACGCATCTAACGCTGATCCCGAACACGGAGAAGGCGGGCATGAGGAGAGAGGCAGTGGAGCGCGGGAGAGGTTGTTGTCCTGTCGAATCCGGGGCAACCGCTCCGCCAACCGTCCTCCCCGTCAGCAGCCTTAGAACAACGCATGCGGTCGTCGCCTGTCCTTTCTCGAGACAAATTCAGAGACAGCAGAATCAACAAACAAGGGAGTTAATTACCGCTCGAAATACGTAACACAAGTACAACAACAAAGACCTGAGTCGCCTACGGTAACTCTCACCTGGCATGCGTGTAAATACAAGGTACATGAACTCCACCAGAGGTACATCCTCTTTTTTTCTTTTTTTCTTTTTTCTTTTTCTTCTTCTCTCTTTCAGAGATAGCACAAAATGTCCTGTCAGAGTCTGTGTAGCAAACTATAGTTAACATTTGACTCGTCAGAGTTTCTGTCCAGCCAGGTTTCGCTCTTTCCGAGTTGACGTCCAACAAAGATTTTCCCTTTCTGAATTACCGTTCAGCGAAGTTCGTCTCTTCAGTCTTTCTGTAATCTACTCCCTTGGCGTTACTTTGGCTGGCAATTGCTTGGGTAAATTTGATACCGTTGTCTTCCTACAGATGTTTCCAGAAACAGCACCTCTCATTTCCTCACGGTGACCGTTAAGGACACATGACGTGTTCACTTCCAGGCGTTTTGATCAGATTTATGGTTTGGTATTCATTTCGTGTTTGAGGCAACCCGTCCCCTCATCCCGAGGTTTAGTTCATGCAGCGACCAGGTCTTAACACATAAAAGGTTAAAAAGAACGTTTTTTATTAGGACGAAAACACAATCTGCAAATTTTCGGGGTAATCCCCTTTGTCAAGCTACAAAATGTCCGTATCCCAGTGCAGTCCAGTGCCGGATGGTGGTGGTGGTGGTGAAAAGGAGGAGAGATACTGGCTGCATGTGTGTGAACATGTAGCTCTGATGCCTTTATTCTGCCCTCATTCAATTTTTCAGTGGGGGGAAGGGGGGGAGGGGGGGGGGGGGGGGGCAGACAAATTGTGCATAATAATGTTTTTATGTCGGTTGTTTTTAGCCTGATTATGCATCAGTGGCTTAATCAAGAGAGGGCGCTCTATGGTCCCACCATTACTGTTATTATTATTATGGTTATTGTATGTAAATTAATCTAGCTGTTCGATTACCTTCTTCATCATTCTGCCCCGTACCTTGAACTGTTTCGTGTTCGGATGGGAATCAGCGCGTTGCAAGCCTCACCATTATCATTATTAACTTTCACCACAGTTCTCCACGTCCACGTGTAGTGGTCCACCGCAGGTGACGTGGCGTTAGTCACAGAGTCGTCATAATGCTCTTGCTCACACGTGGTGGTCCATTACCGGAGGTGAGGTGACGTTAGTCATACAGTCGTCATGATGCCCTTGCTCACATTTGAGGTGGTCCGTCATCGGAAGTGACGTTAGTCACACAGTCGTCATGATGCCCTTGCTCACATTTGAGGTGGTCCGTCATCGGAAGTGACGTTAGTCACAGAGTCGTCATGATGCCCTTGCTCACATTTGAGGTGGTCCGTCATCGGAAGTGACGTTAGTCACACAGTCGTCATGACGCCCTTGCTCACATTTGAGGTGGTCCGTCATCGGAAGTGACGTTAGACACAGAGTCGTCATGATACCCTTGCTCACGCTTGAGGTGGTCCGTCATCGGAAGTGACGTTAGTCACATAGTCGTCATGATGCCCTTGCTCACACGTGTGGTGGTCCGTCATCGGAAGTGACGTTATTCACAGCGTCGTCATGATGCCCTTGCTCACACTTGAGGTGGTCCGTCATCGGAAGTGACGTTGGTCACATAGTCGTCATGATGCCCTAGCTCACACGTGTGGTGGTCCGTCACCGGAAGTGACGTGACGTTAGTCCCACAGTCGACATGATGCCCTGGTCCATCACCAGAGGTGACGTGGCATTAGTGTCTGAGTCAACATGATGCCCTTGTTCACATGTGTGGTGGTACATCACCGCGGGTGACGTGACGTTAGTCATAGTTGTCATGACGCCCTTGCTCACGCCTGTCCTCACGGGCAAAATATCTCCGTCGCTGTCCAGCAACGAAATTATCCCTTAATAGCACTATGCTCGTGCTGCTCGCCCGGAGGTGTTTCGGGTGCTTGAGGTTTCCTGGTAGTTTCCGCACACGTCCTGTCCTGCCTAGACGTGATGGCTAATAGCTCAGACAACAATCGTACCTTCCTTGTCACCCGAAGGGGCATGGCATTTAGAAGCCTTTTCGTGTGTTTTTTTAACACAATTATGTATTGTCCCTAACGGCTGGTCTTGGTCAGTGTTCTTCAAGAGCGACCTGGTCACAAAGACTGACCAATAGGGGTGGCGACCAGAGGGCGTACTGACCACGGTGACGTACCTTGTCCTCGCGGGGGATTCGTGGTATTGCCCCCCCCCCCCCTTTCCCCGTTTCTAATAAGCCGTATGGTTTCTGTGGACGTTAAGCACCATGTTTCCATTCGTGGCATTGCCTGGCACTGTCTGTTGTTGGGATCACGAGTCTGGCATTTGGACGCTGGGCGTTGGCGGAGGAGGTGCCCGAGGACATAGCGGTAAACGGGTGATAACGGATGAATCTCCGCGCATTGCGGTAATGATGCTGAGTTCGATGCTGACTCTCTCTGCTGACTCTCTCTGCTGACTCTCTCTGTCTCTCTGTCTCTCTGTCTCTCTGTCTCTCTGTCTCTCTGTCTCTCTCTCTCTCTCTCTCTCTCTCTCTCTCTCTCTCTCTCTCTCTCACACTGTCTCCCCCCCTCTCTCTCACTATCTCCCCCCTCTCTCTCTCACTATCTCCCCCTCTCTCTCTCTCACTATCTCCCCCCTCTCTCACTATCTCCCCCCTCTCACTATCTCCCCCTTCCCCCCCTCTCTCTGACATATTCTTATTTCCCCACGATGGACTAGGCTTACAGGAGAGACAGAACTTAAGATCTCCGCTGCTGAGAAATCAGATCTATCGACGTCTGTCTCTTGTTAGCCAGGAGTAGGTCAAAATATAGCTTTCCATGCTTCGCCTGCTGCCAGGAATTCCATCCGTCTAATTTTTGCGTTTCGAGTACATTCAACTTTATGCTTTCCCAGCCCTCTTCTAAGGTAAGGTGGTGTGTGTGTGTGTGTGTGTGTGTGTGTGTGTGTGTGTGTGTGTGTGTGTGTGTGTGTGTGTGTGTATGTGTGTGTGTATATATATGTGTGTGTGTGTGTGTGTGTGTGTGTGTGTGTGTGTGTGAGAGAGAGAGAGAGAGAGAGAGAGAGAGAGAGAGAGAGAGAGAGAGAGAGAGAGAGAGACAGACAGACAGACAGACAGACAGACAGACAGACAGACAGACAGACAGACAGACAGACAGACAGAAAAAGAGCATCTCTATATATGGGGGGGAGAGAGAGAGAGAGAGAGAGAGAGAGAGAGAGAGAGAGAGAGAGAGAGAGAGAGAGAGAGAGAGAGAGCGCACTGAAACGAAATGGACTAACTGAACCCAAAGTTTGTATATACTCACGAGAATGTCTTTCTCCTGCATATTCTGCAAATTTGATTTTCGGTTATACCTCGTATATTTTAGCACCTAGCTCTGTACATTCATATGCATACATGCGAGTGAGCAAACGAAAATATAACAAAGCGGAAATATTCTCAATATTTACCCCCCCCCTCCCCGCCCCCCCCCCCTTCCACCCCCCGCAGTACTGAAAAACAACGGCCTGGCACTTTTCAGGCAGTGATTAAAGTGTTAAAGCACACGCCAACACACAAATCCCCATGTAGGAACACCCCTTCCACCCCTCTCCTCCCACCCCCCACCCCACCCCATACTCTCCCCCATCCCAGCGGTAGATGGATTGCTACACACATCGCCGGTAGCAAACACAGAGGCGAGAAGGAGGGGAACATTTGATATTAATTCTGTCTCGGTGTTTGCCCGGGGCAGGTCGGAGTGTGGCAAACGGTGGTCATTATGCTTTCTGCAATCCTGGCTGGCACAGGCCAAGGACGATAATCGTCTGTTTAAATAATTCTTTATCGATCTTTAGGACCCGGTTAGATGAGTTCTCTCCAAATACTCACTTTTTTTCTCTTTCTTCTTCTTCTTTGTTTTGTTTACCGTCGACTTTTGTGTCTCGTATACAATCTGGTTCGGGTGCTTTTGAAAATTAATTTTGTGATTTAGAGAGTGCACAGATCAAGAGAGTTAGACAGCGTGGCGAATATGAATTATACTTGTATTAGTGCTGATATTTCACAATAGACCGCTTTATAGCTCCGTGACCGTATTGAAACTTGCTCACGCGCAGGCAAACTTTCGAATAACGAACTATTCTTTAAGCACTGTGATTTGATCAAAGTCTTGCTGCAAAATCTACGTTTGTGGAGTCAGCGTGCCGAGGACCAAATCATTGTTGGCGTTGGCGCATTGAGCGTATCGGGTTGCCAGTCACATGACCGCTTCAGCCAATCAGAATGTCACGATTAACATTCCGCGCGAAAATGTCGAAAAATGCGGCCATGTTTTCCTCACCAGCTAAAGCACAGTAAGGGAGCAAAAGACTAGTTGAATACAAACAAAACTTTGAAAATAGCGAATGGCGCATGTGTGTTGATAATGAGAAATATTAGCTGCAACAAGTGAGGCAAATCGCAATAAGAAAAAGAAAAGAAAAAAAGTTGAACAGTAACATTCGGTAGAGAGAGAGAGAGAGAGAGAGAGAGAGAGAGAGAGAGAGAGAGAGAGAGAGAGAGAGAGAGGAGAGAGAGAGAGACAGACAGACAGACAGACAGACAGACAGACAGACAGACAGACAGACAGAGACAGAGACAGACAGATACAGAGACAGAGAGACAGAGAAAGACGGAGACAGAGAAACACTGACAGAGACAGGAATTGCATCAAAAATTGGAAATAACATTTTGCGGCTTATTTCAGATGAAAGTGCGCCAGGTTGTATACGAGTGCGTCTTCAACCCAGTAAGGGTTGTGGATACTAATACCGTTTTGGGGACAAGCCTCAAAATGAAAATAACGATGAAGATTCCTGTGCCTGCGTGTTCGGCCGTCTGTTGCATATTTCCGGTACAAGATGGTGAAAGGTGACCTCGCCGGAAGTGGGTCTGTGTTGTAAAATGAGGAAATAGCCGGCACTACGACGTCAGCGAAAGAACCTACGACGTTCGTTCTCATCCATTTTTACTTATAATGTATTTGCCCACGGTGAGTTAGTCAGTCGTTTTTGCAGCCAATGGTCACGTGACGTGACACCATTACGATGTGCCCTCGGTAGCCAACAACAGGGTTTTAGGATGGCTGTGTTATTTTAGCAACGATTGGTCGGTGTTTTCCGTGTTACTTCGATGTCGACAGAGACATATCACCCCTGTGGCTTTGCAAGGGAGACCGTTTCACAATGATTTCCTTAATAATTTTATTAAGCTTGCTTTTATGTGCGTGTCTTTTATTTTTTTAATGTTTGTCCAATTGCAGACTATTTACTGTTGCTGAAACTCGAAGGTTCATTCAGAGCTGGAGAATATTTTGCGCGTGCAATTGTTTTACTGTCTAAGCATCAACATGCGTATAATTATGCAGTGTACCCGTCGTTTCGGGCGGCTGCACACTGACTTCAGGGGTGCGTAGTTGCTGATTTGAGTTTTGCTTTTTTTCTGCATGAACCATGGCCGTGCCAATTATTGCACAGGGCAAGATAAACATGTAACAACGTACATTCGAACACACGTTGAATATGATGCAGTGCACGCTCGAACACATGTTGCAATGTACACTCACACACACACACACATGATCATGTTACTGTGCACACTCGAACACGCTTTAAACATATTTGAACTTTGCCTTTGTTGTTTAATGTTACAAGGCATCTACTATTACAGTTTTGTTGTTGTTGTTGTATATAATGCATTTTGATGAGCATCCCTCATAAACAGTAAACCTGTTGGTTTTTCCGTTCGTTTTGCCATTTTGTCCATCGTTAAATAAATTACTTTGGAAAGTTAAGCTACAATAGCTTAGGCTGGCAAAGACGAGACCAACAGCTTTTAGCCTCAGTAAATCTGCTCAAATACCATATCGATTATCATACCATATTACATCATACCATGGCATATCATAAATGTCTGTTTTTGCATCAAGAGTCCAATGCAGTGACCATCGTAAGTTTCGCTGCTGACTCCGTAGGGCTGTCGAACGTCCGATGAGCGACATGGGATCTATATCTGTTGGCTGTAGGAAGATGACAATGTTTGTCCAGGCCCGGAGGAGCGGTCGTTGCAGCAAGCGTCGGCGGTGTCTGCCGTTGCTGAGGGCGCGGATGGAGAACATGTATTTGTAGGGGCTAAACGTTGTTTTGATGTTTGCTCACAGACAGCGCTGTGTGATTGCCCCCTTTGATGGCACCGTTAGTTGCGTGTTCCTGTCTTGCTGTGGCTCCGCTGCGTCCTCTGACTGCCGATTAATGGCACGTTCTCGCTTGTCGTATTTTCCCCACTCGGGTCACTGTGAGAGGCTTGCTGCTCTTGCAGCTGTTGTTGGGCTCCAGCGTTGCGCATTTATGTTGCAGTTGTGTTTGGGTTAAGCAAAAGCTTATTCGAGACGAAATATAGATACAAAGGATCGTCATGCGCCCATCAGCAGGCCTTTAGCTTATAAACGTGAGCTCATACAGATGGAAACACACACAACACACACACACACACACACGCACGCACGCACGCACGCACGCACGCACGCACGCACGCACGCACGCACGCACGCACGCACGCACGCACGCACGCACGCACGCACGCGCACACGCACGCACGCACGCACGCACGCACACCACACACACACACACACACACACACACACACACACACACACACACACACACACACACACACACGCACAAATGCATGGCGGACGAACAGTTTCAACTAGCTAACAATAACTGAGACGTAACAAAAAACAAAAACAGAAGAGCCACAAAAATACGAACAGTCACTAGGAAATAGTCAAAACAAATTGTAGTGTAAGAAACAAAAACAATGTCAGATAGATAGATCGGCTGGTGGCCTAATTAAATACTAGCGAGAGAGAAATGTTCTGTTTCTGACCGGCTTTTGAGGGAAGTTTATAATGTACACTAGTATTTGCTTCGTTACTGGCCTGAACGTATTTATTTCTGCCCACTCGTTGCCAAAGTATTCATCAGAGCTCAGGATCTGTGTCAGACTCGATGTGGCCGTCCTGGGTTCCCCGTCCCTAATAGTCCTTATGGTCTCTGTGGACGTAAAGCAACATTGAACTTGAACTTGAACGTATTCGCACTGGTGCTTGCATTTATTTCTAAGAATAGTCGCCAGCGTTCTAAGCTCAGGTAATCGGAAAGATTCATTCTGGCAGAACCAAACCGCAACAAAGACCTGAGACCCGTCCCTAACAAGCATCATTGCTTCTGTGGACGTTAAGCAAAATGTTTACTAAGACCTGAGTCGCCTACGGTAACTCTCACCTGGCATGCAAGCAAATACAAAGATGTACCTCTGGTGGTGTTTATGTGCCTTGTATATAGTCGCATGCCAGGTGAGAGTTACCGTAAGCGACTCAGGTCTTTGTTGTTGTGTTTGTGTGACGTCTTTTAAAGGCTTATTAACTCCCTTGTTTGTTGGTTCTGCACAGGCGTTCTGGACCTCGTTCTGTTTCAGACTGTGACTGTTCGTTTTGACAGCTTTTCCCCGAATGCATGGAAGTCCGATTCATACAGGACGACCTTCGACGACCCAGTGGCTAATCGGAACCACTTTTCTAGGGACACCGTAACTATGACGTCTTGCAGATAAGGTTCGGGGGAATCTGGACAAACGTCATTCCCTACCATGTGCCGTCATTACTGTCGTCATGATCAAAAGGAAATACGGAATTATGGTCTCCTCATTGTGACGGTGCAGCTGCCAGAGGTTCCCTCTGTGAATTAAGTTTCGAGGAGTAGCTAGCCTGAATGTGGATTTGCACGCCTCAAACGCGGTGGTGTACTTCCGGATGCAGAACTATGATCGCCTTCTCTGAGGCTGAACAGCTATTGAAGAAGTTTTCTGTGAATTAAGTCTTAAGTAAAGTGAAGTCTGAATCTGTGTGTTTCGCCTGCAACCAAGACTCCCGCCGTTCTAATTTCTGCTTTCCTGGTTCATTCGCCTTTATTTTTCTTAGTCCTCTCCCAACGTAATGAACAGCACGTCCGGATGTTACTTGTGATTTTTGACCTATAATGACATCCGATTTTGATTGGGCGTTTTTATGTATAGTTTATGTAACTCTACCGGAAGGTGTCGTTTCGCGAGTATGAAGTGTGATATATTCCCCAGCCATGCCATGATATAACGGGTATGGTTGTCTGGGCGTTAAAACCCAATGATCTGTCTATATATCCTTCTTCAGCGATTTTGATTGCTTCTCTCACTCCTCTGCTCTTCTCCTCCCTTTTACGTCGCGGCGTTGGTATCGACGATATATTATTTTTCTTATGTATAAATACTGTGTTAGTTGTCATAATTAGATGTCGTACTTTAAAAAAACAACAACCATGTTACCTTCAATTTTTTTCTCACTTAACTTCGAAAATGTTGGAGAATGTTGTAAAGCGCGGTGAGTTTGTGTACACCAGAGAATAGCACTATACAAAAGTGATCTATTCTTCTTCTTCTTATTATTATTATTATCTCCTTTTTATATCCTCTTCGCCGTCTTGTTTCCTGAAATGTATTAAAGGACCTGGTAGAGGCGGGCCTTTTCTCTCTTCCCCGAACCGGTCTGACCCGGGGGACGCTGTTGTTCTATATGAGTTAAGACTAAACTGACCACACTGACACTGATGGCCTTTTGATGGACAGGAGATGATTGGCTCCATTAATGATCTCCGTCACGCTCATCTGAATGTCAGCATGTGGTCGCACAGTGTCGCCGCCATGTGTCGCGGCGGTCCGGGGTCAACGGGCAGGTCACCCCGGGACGCGCATGCGGACTGGCATGCCCGGTGTGTGGACGGCAGACGCGTCTCTGCCGTCAGTGCTGTATCCACTGGATATAGTGTGTGTGAGTGATGTTAATAATGAGCGATTGAGAGAGAGCGAGAGAGAGAGAGAGAGAGAGAGAGAGAGAGAGAGAGAGAGAGAGAGAGAGAGAGAGAGAGAGAGATGGGGGGTGGGGGAGAGAGAGAGAGAGCGAGAGAGAGAGAGAGAGAGAGAGAGAGAGAGAGAGAGAGAGGGAGAGAGAGAGAGATTGATTGATTGAACTTTATTTCTCAACGGTGAAGATATTAGCACA